>JARHVA010003124.1:757500-945000 GCA_037957365.1 Torreya grandis | reverse complement strand
ATCTATGATAAATCTAGACATCTAAGTTCCTCTTGCATTATATCTCACTCCTTATAGAGCCTCTAAATATTTTCCTTTGTTTTATCCCTATGAGCCTTTATACCTATCATCTAAGCTACCCTTATCCTCAGTATAGTAATATCTGGCTATAGTGTCATAATCTATTTATCTCTATTTGCCACCTACTAATACAACTAGATGACCCTAACCTCCAAAAAAATTATCTCAGTTACTCTCATAGTCATCTCCTCCTTAAGCATATTTCTATCTCTACTTTCTCTAGTTATACCTAAAAGACATACCTCACTTGGGTCTCCCATCCTCCTTTATGTCTCTTGGGCACCTTTATATCATGTCCCTATGATCTCAATATCTATCCCTAGGGCTAAGATGTTATCCTTTATGTCATCAACCTCAATCTCTATGTCCTTAGCCTCAACCTTTGTGTCCCTAGCCTCACCCTCTGATTCTACCTCCATCAGTGTCTATTCGTAATCATGTCCATGTCCCAATACCTATACTTCCATCACTAGTATCACCTATCTTAGGGCACCTTGGGTACTTTCAATCTATTATGTCTAAACTAAACCCACCATGATGTATATGTTATTATAAATCTTGCATATGTTTTACCCCCTCTGTATGCCCAAGAAACCTATGTTACCAATATATAATTTAATAACAGCCATGTGTTTGACTATGGGATGACCTAACCTACTAGTCTCTCTAATAACATGAGTAAAGTATCTGGCACATCTTGTTATAGATCAAACTCATACCACACCTTATCTGGTATATACTCCTTAATAATGTATGCCTACCTAAAAATAATAAATCATCTAGTGATCATAGATTTAATTTACCAACCATCACTCAGCCTCTAAATATACAATGGTAAATTAGGTTACCAAACAAAATCCTTGTCTACAATGTCATTTATCACTCTATGATATAAGTAGATATCCCATTTGTACCCTTTATAGCCAACTCCTATTTGGACCCATGCATATGCCACAAGATCTTCTAGACCTTGTACTCACCTCTGACCCATAGGCCACTCAATATAAATGTACTACCATGCCCAAATCTAGAGAAACATTTATACACCAATGCTCTAACCAGCTCAGTATGCATCTATGTGTAGATCTTTATATAGTAGGGCCAACATAGTCAGGGCTAAGCAAAAATAGTGGCCTCATCTATCATGTCTCTAATCATCCCACCTAGGCCCATATGGAAAAATTGGTCACTCATGTTAAAAAATAAGATGTCATTAGCAATGGCCATAAGTACCATTACTTATCTATCAATATTTGTTGGTGTTTAAGGCTCCTCTAGTGGCAAGTCATCTAGCTGAATATCAATATTAATTCAATCAAGTCAATCTTCACCATCCAAATCTCCATGAAGATATCAAAACCATTGACCAAATCATCTAACAAATATTATCTCCCTATGGTTCTAATCCATTATAATTCTCATCGTCTAATATATAGCCTCAAAATATACTACACATTCTCTAGTGTAATAGTGGCCTATCTGGTGGGTAGATGAAATGTAAACATATTTGAGTGTCATCTCTCAACCAATGCACTAAGGTAGGCTCTATCCACTCTAATTACTAACATGTGGGCAATGTGTAGTAGACACATGGTCTTAAAGAATGCACACATCTCCTTGGTCCAAATCTACCTCATATGCAAGAAATGTGAGTAGATCTCAAGTGTAATCAACATAGTAAGCCACTCTTGCACATATACAATTTAGTATATATTTCTAATGCTATTAAAAATCAAATATAATATATTATTCATGTCAAAGCATCATTGTAATCATTTAATCTATTTTATGCCTAGACTAATTGAAACATGTCTCTTCAGAGCATACCTAATCTCTTTTTCCTTGGCTCATTTGCCACTTTTCTATGTTTTTATCATTTATTAAGGCATTTTCACCATTTTCCTTTCTTCATGATTTCATCAAATCGGTGTTTTCCACTACAAAGCTCTACTTAAATGGTGTTTTCACATTTTTTGATAGAACCATAATTTTTATTGGTATTTTCACTAATTCTATAATGTTTATACCATTTTCTTTGGTGTTTTCAGTATTTTTGATAGTAAAACCATTGATCCCATTTTTCATGAAATCAATAGATTCACTATTTACCTAACTAAACCTAACAATAAATGCTATTAAATGCAAAAAATCACTAACGAAGAACCTACTTACTATTTACCTATCATGTGGTGGTCACTATATTCTTAAACTCAATCATTGAGGTGCCTCTATCATGCATGTGGATCCATTCTTTGATGCAAACTCTCACACCAAACTAGAGCTAAAATATTCAATAGGGAAGGGTAACAATCACTATATTTTACCCCTATAGTGTATATATCTTGAAATTTGAATTTTTACCCTCCCCCCACATTGTTCCCCATTTTCCTTATGTTCTTCCTTAGAGGCCCATTTCTATCTTTGTTGACCATTTTTCATCTCATATTCTTATCTGTTATTATTTTAAACCTCTTCACATACAGACCATGTGTTTTATTCATTTTTAAGGGCTCATCTATTTTTATCATTTTTTATTGCTCCCTTAAGGGGCATTTGGGGCTTATCAAGTGTCATCTAGGGAATTAATTTAGACATGTTGGCCCATAAATTTAGATATTATCAATACATCATTATTCAATTTTTAAAAAAAATATTAACAACTTTTTTATTATTTTAAAAAAAATCACTATGCCTTATGTCTCACAATGCCTTCTCAAATAACAGCAAAATGTAGACACTTCATTTTAACCACTTTCATTATAAACTATAATCAAAACAAATTTTTGCAATCACATGAAAATTTAACTAAAAATCATAAATGAAACTAATTTGCCTACACAACAACTGATTTAATCTATATTTTTAACAAGATGTTCCTAATCAAGGTAGTGCATCATATCACAATATTTAATTTAACATCAGCACCCCAAATCAAATTGATCCTTTGAAAGTGTTATTACAAGAAAATTAAATAAATATTTAATTAGAAAAATAACATTGCAAAGGTCACATTCTTATAAATGGTTAATTAATCACCTAATTTATTAACCTAAACCTTCCTCTAATACAAAATTCCACGGAGTTCAAATTACCTATTTTCCTAAAAACAAGATTGAAATATTACCTCACATTAGTGACATCATTTAGAAAGTTAATGGAATAAGAATTAGAGTGCAAGAAAGGTGGCTTATGACATGGCCACTTACATAGTATCTTATACCTATGATAGGACATCTTACAGACTCATTTATTACATGACCTATGATACATTTTAAGAGGAGCAATCATTACATTTTTCTTATAAAATTCCTTTCACACTCCAAAATTACCTTAAGTGGAGTCTATTACACACTTCCTTATGAAATCATGATTTTGAGGACTCCCTATCCACCATTGATCTTGCTCTTGGATCAATAGCTTACATTCAAACAAAAAGTCTATAAATGCAAGGTCCTTTGGCCATTATAGACAATCTCTATTAGACTAAACTTATTATGCCAAAATCATACTAGAGCTTCAACATTCTCATACCAATTTTGAAGCCAAATGAAGTGTAGACAAGGGCAATTTTTGCCCACGTATGGAGTCAACATGTCCAAAGGCCTCTAATTCTACAAGTTGATCACAAGCCTATTCAATTATGGTAAGCAAAAAAGTATCTAAAGTAGGTATAATGTGTTTTTGTAGGTTTTATTGATTATTCATTTGTTTGATCATGCTCAAACCTAATGGATAGGCTTAGAGTATTATGTTATTTAAGTTATTTTTTATTACATTCACTAATAATTGACTAGCCATATTTGGACTCATGTTCTACAATGTCAACCAAAGGAGAAGGAAAATTAGCTCCAAGCTTCACAGCAGATATAAAGGGATTTGGAGTAGGATTACAATCATCCATGTTAAATTATATAATAAAATCAAGAGCATACTTGGATTGTGTAATAGTGTTCCTAGAATTAGACTGAGAAATTTCAATCCCAATGATGTAATACACCAAGCCCAAGTTAGTCATTGAAAACCTATCAGATAAAGCATTTTTCACTATTAAAATGGTGGATGAAAAACTCCTTGTGATCAATAGGTCATCCACATAGAGAACCAGAATCAATAGTGAATAATCTTACCATAAAATGTAAACATTAGGATTATAATGACATATATTAAACCTAACCAAAAGAAAAAATCAAACTATCTTAGCATACCAATATCTAGGAGCTTATTTGAGGCCATAAATAAATTTCTAAAGTCTAAAAACTAAGGAATAATTTTTCACATATATTTACGGTTGTTTCATTTATATTTCCTCTTTAAGGTCATCATGAAGAAAATAACTCTTCACATCCATCTAATGAACATCCTAGTGATGTGTTTTAGTAATGGCAAGGGTGAGTTATATTGAGTTTATTTTAGAAACTAGGGGAAATGTCTCAGTATAGTTAATGTCATGTACCTGAGATAAACCATTTTCAATAAATGTACTTTGAACTTATCTATAGACCCATCTACTATAAATTTTGTTTGATATTTCCATCTACATTGAACAAGTTTTCTTCCCTTAAGAAGAGGGAATAAATACCAAGTGTTGTTCCTAAGGAACCATACTCCTCTTCTATAACATTATCCCACTAGGAGATTTTGATGCCTCAAAAAATAATTATGGATCATAAGCAGATGTAATGAATGCATGTGGGACATTCTATGATTATATCATGTCTATCTTTTATTTGATGGATCTCCAACCCAATGGCCAACACATTCTAGTGTTTTTATAGCATAAATAGGCCTAGATGTAAGAGATTCAAGAGGATATTCTTCATCCTCTGAAGATAGTCTGGGGGAAGGAGGAGGTAATTCCATATCATTAATCTCATCATCAAAACTAGAAGAAGAATATAGATCATCAAAAAGTTACTCAAGTGGATCTAAATCATCAAAAATGTCATCAAATCTAAGTGAGTTAAAGGAAGAGATAGAAGTGTTAAATGTGGATTCTAAATGACTCTCATGAAAATGAACACTAATCTTAATGAACAATTCATGAGTGGTGGGATGGATAAACCTATATCCCTTAACATCCTTAGGATATCTAATGAAGATGCAAGGCTAACTCTAAGGTTTAATTACCTTACATTTTTTCTTAAAAATATGGGCCATAATAGAATAACCAAACACTCAAAAATTCTTAACTATGGGTTTTTACCTACTTCATGATTTAAAATGAGTGACTTCATTTGATGCTTTATGAGGAACCTAGATCTAGATATAACAATCACAGTTGATGGCCTCGACCCAATATTAAGTTGCAAGAGAAATCGAGTGTAGCATATGTTAGAGGTATAATCACTAAGAGGGGGGTGAATCAATGAGCCTAGATAATTTAACTTCAATTTAACACTTTTAAAAACTCTTAATCAATTACCACAAGCATTCATAAATAATATACATCATTCATCACAATGAACAAGAGAGATAATGCAAGATTAAGCACATAACACATGACATATGTGGGTAACCCTCTTGGGGGAGAAAACCCACTAGAACCTACAATTTTTACTACTATACTATAATAACAAGAACCAATTTACACCAAGTGAAACTGATGAAAGAACTACCATCCCTTATTTTAGTGAGATTACAATCCCACAATGAACTACTACACATTTCTAGCTAAGCTACCATAACAACTAGACCTTTAGCAAGTTTCACATTGAAAGGAGGTTGTAACCCTATATATTTTGAGCTTCCACAATAACACCTATGAACACAACATCTCCTGAACTCTGATTTCCTACCAATCTAATGGAGATATAAAGTATATCAGCTCTCTTTAACTCTACACACTTCAATGCATCCAAAACATCTTTTTGGATCACCCTATACCTTTTCACTCATCCCTAACCTACAATATCACTATTATGTCATTATAAACATGACCCATAGGTCATACACACAATCCACAATCTACTCTTCTAATTAACTCATCTACTGGGCACTCTCCCTCTCCTTCGCTCTATAACTCTCACACAAGCCTTGCACAAGTCTAAAAACCATCTCATTTAGTTTCACTATTTATAAATCTTTCATGAATTATCAAGTACACAATATTTCCTATCAACCACAACACATGCCTTTATTCTCAATTCATCTTACATGGGACACACTTAAGCATAATTCTCTTTTAAATAGGCCTAAGTCTCCTTTTAAGTCCTATGATGACTGATTCACCTCTTTGACACTTATCCAAGAAAAATAAGAACATAAAAACAATTTTCAACATATGGACCCATTTCACATTATCTATAGGTCCCCTTTAAGTTCCAACATCCATCCTATCACTCTTTTACTAACCCCCAATTAGCTAAAACACTTCTTTATACACACAGTCATTATGAAAGAAAACACATTAATTCTATCCCTTTGATCATAAAAAATATTATTTATCAAAACTTAATAATACACATAAATTGTCCTCATGGAGTCTACAACACTCCCCAATACCTAATTCATCATGAGATATCAAAACAAGCTCGAATAATCTTCTCAAGTCACTTGCAGAACAAACATGAAAACACAATCAAATTTTAACCTTAATAAATTTGAATTTACACACTTTCAGACCTTAAAATATATATTTCCAAATTCATCTTGGATTCCTCTACAAATTCACTTTTTACACCATGAGCAAATTCTGCATAGATCAAAATATATGGCCCAAAAACTAGACACTAGTCTTTCCCTTGTTAAATTCAAATATTTGAATTCAAACAATCATAGTTAAACTTAAAACACCATATCCTCATCTCGTGTCCTCACTTCTTAGATTAAATACGCACCATCAATATTATTCTAACTTTAACTCATAGTGCACCACTACCTAAATGTTAAACTTTGAACACTTGGCATCATCTCACTTCTTCCTAACATCCTGGAAAAAAATGCTCCATCAATCTCCTATACGTAGCTTGATATTTAATTTTTTTTAAACATTGGACACATTTAACTCATTTCTCTCAATACACTCTATTTATTTTTATTATTACAAACTCCTACTCATCAATAGATCTTAGAAGTAGTTTGGTCTTTATCTCTACCTATCATTAAGTAACTATCACTTTGACTTATTTGACTCGATACACACCATTAGATCAATCTATTTGATCATTTATGAACTTTTGGATCTTAAATTTTTCCTAATATTTATCTCTTGTAAAATTTATTATGGGAACCATTGCAATCTGTCTGGAAAGCTAATTTTGGACCTCAATAATTTTTGTTGCGCTTAAATGCATGATCTAAAATTTAGACCATATGATCTCTTCACATAGGAGAATCCAACCATATATAAATTTTCTCTTGGAACCCTCATGCATGTGAGATATAATTCCATTACTATTCTCATTCATATTTCTATGCCACAGAGCCAACTATGTTAAGAACTACATTGAAGGCCATTTTGCACATATATATCCTTTGATGCACTTCATCACATGACCTAAAATTTAATGCATATCAAATAGTCACAAAATAAAACAAACCCATATGATAAAATTATTTTGATACATTCACATGTGTGATATATTACATCACAAAACTACTTACTCAGTTCTTTCTTGCCTCATGCAAATTTGACTATGGAAAAACACTATCAAACTGCCTGGGAGCCCAACTTTGCACTTTCATATCTTTTATCAAACTTAGTTGCATGACCTAATATTTATTACATAATATCTAGGCACAAATATGATCAAAATCATATGACCAAATCCCCCTGAATGATCCATAGGTGGTAATGGTGATGTCAGCAAACTACCTACTCAAATTTTCTACCACTATACCCAAAAATGTATAGATAAAAAAAATAATCAACTAGATGAAATCCAATCATGCACAAAAGAACTCAAATCATTATTAACTTATAATATGACCCATTTTACATTTTAAAATGACCATACTCATCCCTAAACATATATAACCATGCCAAAATTGAAGATCAATCAAGCCTCCTTCAAGCATACTAGAATAAACACATTACACACTTTGTCATTATCACTAGACTATCAAGGCACTTTATCCACTCACTTTTACACCTTCATGACATAATTTACAACTCTATAACTATCTCTCCCTTTTTCATGGATGTCAACAACCATCATATAGTAATATACAGCTCACCTTCCTACTCTCTCTCTTTAAACACTCCATAATATGAACTTTCTCCCCCTTTGACACAATGACAAAGTGGGAACCAACTAATATTGCAAACCTAAAAATAATACCAACAGGATAATACCACCTTATAAATATGATAAAAACTCCCCCTTAATTTTAACCAACCTCTTCTTTTCCTTGATAACTTCCTCTTGCTCCATGCCAACATTCACTTCAACCAAGCACTAAAACCAATGAAAAAAGAACACACAAAAGTACTAAAATATAATATATCTCACTAATAAGCATATTATAAGTACTCCCCCTAAGATTTATAAGCCTTTGAATCATTTGAGCATCTTCATATCTCCATTTACCATCAAGAACCACCATACAAGCTTTACTAGCCTTCTATCTGAAGCTACCACAATAACCACCAACAAAAATTCATGCCACTCACCAAATAGGAAAGATGATCAAAAATAACTTGAGAACTCTCATTTAAATTACTCATACCTTTCTCTTTTATATAAACTCAACACAAATCACTCTTCTTCTCATTAGGTCTGTCTAGACTCCTTATAGCCCTACCTAAAACTTGTAGAGCCCACAACTTTATGTAGACACAACTTCAAGACCTAAAAATCCATATCTATATCACTCTCATATGCCCCCTAAATCAAACCAACTTCCATCACCTATCTCATCTTTTGAAACATACTTCTTTCACAAACTTACATGCCAATTAGGCCTCGATCTTGACAAAAACATGAATAACTTCAAAACCACAAACCTTCAAATATATGTGAAGATTTATTTGAAAATCCATTTCACCCATTCAACCTATTAAGTATCCTTAGACCTCAATTCATAAATCAAACCATTTTTATAGTATATCCTAAAACCCTATAATCTTAAAACAAACAGAGTCAACAAACCTCCTGGTCAACATCCACCTCTGAAACTTCTTGCACACCTAGAGATAACCATCACACACTTTTGAACCAAAATTTGAGCCTCCACATATTTGGGAACCCATACATACTATAACCCATTTTAGACATGCTTGCCCTTAAGCCAAAACTAATAATATTGAGAGCACTTAAAAAACATCAATTTGACTTTAACATACCTTCAAACCACAAAACCACTTGGAGAAAGCTAGAATAAGGTCAACAGACCTTTTTGGGCATCAAAATCTTCTTGACATTGCATTAATCTCATTATTCCATTTGAAAACACCCATTCTTGATCTTATAGACACTACATACTCAGTGACACTTATTTCTCAACTAAAAAGAATCTCTTAAGAAGCATAGAGAGAGACATCTCACTTCACAATGTCTTAGAACTGAGTGAAACTAGGAGTTTCCCACAACTCCTCATATTCCTTCTCCTCCATGTTCATTTGATACTTATAGTTCTTCTTCTTATTATTATTAAGCTTAAGAGAAGCCACATGTTCATCCACTACAATATTATCCTTTTCATCTAGGATTGAATTGACAATACATAGAGATAACATAGATTCATGACATGCCTTTTTATATGAAAAATCCACCTTGTAGTTAGGAACCTCATCACTAGGAACTAAAAATTGATGTTATTTGCATGATAAATGCTCAGAAATGGTAAGATGTTCACTTGTATCCATACTCACTTTAGAATTAGTCTCAACCAGTACCTTGGTCTTCTCTTTGAGCTTGGTCTTTTTACTCACAACATGAGTAGATAATGAGAGCCCTTGACACTCTTTAGCTTCTAAAGCATTCTCTATCATATAAAATAGATTACTTGGACCTATATTCCCATCATGATATTTACCACCTTTGGTTGCCATGAGTTAACTTTTGTTCTTCTTTATACTCTACGAGCCTGATTGAACTCATTTCGATTTGATGACCTTTGCTTGCAGAATCTAGAAATGTGGTCAATCTTCTCATAGTTGTAGAAAACAATACTCCTTGATGGAAACATATTTTTTCTTACCTTGTTTAGATAGAAACTTTCAATGTCTCTTTTTTCATAAAAAATGAAACAACCTCCTCTTTTTGAAGACGACGCACCTTATCTAATCCTATATGGACAATGGTTTGTAAAGTGTCCCACATCAAGATAGTTTAAGCACTTAACTTTATTCACACCTTTTTATTGATGATCCCCATCATAGTTCCATGCAAACTCATTTCTAATAGGTCTCTTATATTCTCTAGCACTATGCCCAAATTGATTATATGTATAATAGTAACCATTAAAATTTGCATACCTCATGGCATTTGGTTGTTTGATCTGATTTGTATTCATTCTACCAACACCTTCATTCCTTGTCTAATAATTTATCTTAAAAGTATGATTTTCCTTGTTCACATTAGTCTTAATCTTGTCTTGAGTTACATTCTTTGGTTCTTTTTTATATCCAATACTAGTTATATTACATACATGCTTTTGATCATTCAGAATATTGTCTAAATCACTTGAACTCTTTTTAAATATCACAAATTACTTCACCTTACTATATGTCTTCTCTATCTCATATTTCAATGAATCATTTTCAATTACATATCTTAAACATTCATCTTCTTTAGATTGTATGCTTGTAGACATAATTTCCAATTGACAACTGATATTTTTGACAATATCTTCTTGCTCCTTGGTGTCTTCATTCATTCTTGCTTTAAACACACTGAATTGATCTTCATAGTCCTTATGTTTATATTTCATCTTATTATTGATCTTGTTCACAATCTTCAATTCTTCAAGAGCATTTTTCAATGCAATCTCATAGTCCACCTCATCTTCATCATCATCTAAATCACTCCAAGTAGACTCCTTTTAATGTGAACAACTTCCTTCCTCAACCATGAAGAGGGATTCATCTTCAATAGGACTATCATCTTCATGATCACACTTTGAGTCACTGTCTTCACTCTCATCTAATGATTTTTAGTCTTTATTGGTGTAGAGACTCTTCTTGTTCTCGAAGAACTTCTTGTTGTCATACTTTCTAAATCCTTTCTTCTGCTTATCAAACCTATATGTCTTATTTTCTTCATCTTGGTCTTCATCATCATGCTTATGAGGGTACTTTCTAGAAAAATGTCTTATTTCTCCATAATTGAAGCATTTGAAGGGTAATTTACCCTTATACTTACCTGAACCTATTTTTAATTTCCTTATAAATAAAGTAATTAGTTCATCCTCATCAATATCATAAATGTCATCCTCCTTGGGGTTTGTACCTTGGAACTTATTCTTAGGCTTCATCACCATCTTGAATGTTGCTTCCTTCTTCGATGGTATATCATAATTCTTCCTCATCTCATAGGTAGTAAGGATGCCATGCAATTCATCCAACTTTAGTTGAGTAAGATCATGACTTTCTTCTACAATAGATACTTTAGGATTAAACTTGAGAGAGAGGGGCCTTAATACCTTTTGAACTATAGTATATTTTTCAAGGTTCTCTCCAAGACCTATGATGATGTTCACAATCTCATCAAATCTCTATAGAAAATATTCCATAGAATCTTCTTCTTTCATCTTGAGACTCTCAAATTATCTTCGGTGAGTCTACAACTTTGCCAACTTAACTTTTGAGTCTCCTTTATAAATAGTCTTCAATTTATTCCACATTTCCTTAGTACATGTACAATGGATTACCTTGGTATATTCAATCTTTAAAAGACCATAAAGTAAATTTGGCCATCTCCATCCATGTATCCTTGGTAAGGACATTCACTTCAATATCAGTATCAATAAATATATCCTCAATAACCGATCCATCTATAGTGGCATTAACTAGCATCTCTTTATCCCCCTTTGGGCTAGGTTGGATGTGAGTTTCTTGCCATCATGCATGGTTTAACCATTAATACTTAGTATGCCTAGGCATATGATGCCTTAGCCATTTGTGCAATAAGGATATAATGTCCTTGTCCAAGAATCACTTGCATAGCTCATTAAATTCATCATGCATCATGTCATGAAGGTATATAGTCTTTTGCATATCAACATCTGTAGCAGCATATTGATATTTGAGGAATTGGATCTCTCCTTGTAGTTCTCTCACTAGATTTAGAGTGTCATGGTGTGCCTCTATATGTTGTTAAGCATCTGGATAGCAAGTAGCATGATGCTCTTTTCATTAAACCTTCTCAATGGGTGGGTTGGACATAGACTAGGACTGACCACTATTTTATGTTGTAATATTAAATTTGGGACCTATTAGAGTGGTAGGGCATGGTTTATATTATGGATTTTCAATACATATCATGTCAACACCTTTTTCATTTCTTTCCTTTGTAATATCAGTGTATAGTTTAGGACACTCCTCTAGATGGTGTTCATTTTTACAAAAGGCACATGTAGGGTACATTGATAAATCAAATTTCTAGTGATCTAGGGAACCACACTTATGATAGGTTCATGGTGGAAAATATCCACCTCCATGTTTTCACCCTTGATCATGACCATAAAATCCTCCTTTATTGTCTTGGGTATTAGCAACATATGTCTAATGGGTACCATATATATATGCCTCATAACTTTTAATAATGAGATGATAATCATTAATATTGTGAGTATATGCACTGCATATCTTACAATAAGTTGATACCATTGATTAAGTGGTCTATTTTAGTAGAGGGATATCCCTTACACCATGTTCTTCTTGGAAAATCTCATAGGATTGCTTCAGCATGGCTTGAATACTCCTACAAGGATAGTTATTTTGATTGTGGCCTTCAGACTCAAAGTCTAAACACCATAATCCATTGCAAGTGTCATGAGAATTATGTGTAGTGAAATTTTCTAGTTGAGATGCCATTGTAGTGATTTGAGCCTCCATGAAGGGACTAATCTCTATGTTAATGCATCTGACATCTTCAGTGCGAAGGGTAGCTTCTAAGGCCTCACACGAGTTGGTGAAATTTTTATGTGATAAAGTATGTCTAAAGGGGAGTAATAAATCTCATATAAACCATTGGGTGTGTTGAGTAGAATTTATATCAAAGGAGAGTTTAGAGAGAATCATCTTGAAACATGCATCATACTCATACACACTCTTTGTGAGTTTGTGATTGATATCCTTCAGGGAAGCTATGTTTTATTATTCAAACTTCAAGATTTCAAATTCTTGGAGGAATATTTCCTTCAACTAATAATAATCCACCATAGTTTATTGTGAATCATACTTACAGTACCACTTATGCATGTGGTCTAGAAGGGTGGTAGAAAAATACATCACCTTATGTTCAAAAGAGGTGATGTTGTGAGCTTGCCAAATAAGTTCACACTTGTGAACATGTTCTATGACATTTTTCACACTTTGATACTCTAACAAGTGAAGTGTCATCTCATAGTACATAATGGGTGACTGAGTAAATTATAATGGGGTCTACTAAGAAGCACTTCTTGTCCTTTATGGGGGAGGTCCACCACTACCTCTTGCACCTCCTCTAGTTCATCTGACTGAACCACCATCAGTTCTACCTCCTATGCCTCCCACAACAACAAAAGCACTTGATATGTTAGGCACTGAGGTAGGTTGATTAACTATAGTTGGGTGGTACTTTTCCCACTATTTATGCTTGGTCCACTAGGTATTCCAAATTAGGCCTTAACATTAACTTGTAAAGGAAAATAAATGGCCAATAAACTACTATCTAAAATTTGGTCCATAAATATCTCTCTCACAAGCTCAATTTTTGATTCTACATTATCTATATCTTAGTTATATATAAATATATCATCTAACTCAAGAGCATGATCATACATTGTGGGTGGGGAATTCAACCTATCCAAATTAGGTTTGTCAGTCACCACTACCAGACTTGTTTCTCCTACTCATATGTGTGTTGTAATTGAGTGTGGTCTTGTAGTTGGGGAGTCCTCTTTATGATCTTATACTTCCCTATAGACCCTTACAGCACTTCCTAAGTCCTCTCATCCCCTCCTTGGATCGTTTCCACTCATAACCCTTCACCTAGCTTTATCATACTTGTGCTTCTACAATTTCTTCTGACTGTCTACTATATTAAACCAATAATTTTACTTCAAAAATTCCCCTCCATTTCCCCACCAACTACATAGATCATACAAGGTAGAGTTTATCCTTTCATGGAGAAATTCTCAAGTCCATAATCTATAAAGATCTTCAGAACCTCCAATAGAAAGTGTCTAAGATATTTACCATGCAGTTCTTAGAATAAGTGAAACTAGACTTCCTCTTGATAGGAATATGTCAAGACTATGTATTCCAAGATGTAACTATTCAAAATTCCATGCCACCAAACATCAATAGCATGTGTCTGAGGTATTCCTAACTATGCTAAAGTCTATTAATGCTCTAGTGTCCAATTTATCTTCCGACCATAGTTCATGTTGTTGATTTAAAATTGCACTTGATCTTAATCAATCAACAATGGGAAGTTTCAAGCTGTGGGACATTGTGGCTTGAAACAACCTCTAGATTTTAGAGAAGATGGTCTCTTCTTTTATATCAAGTGTTGGGGGAAAAGGGATAGGAGATTAAAAATAAATGCAAATGCAGGAACTGAAACCTAACTATGGCGATGCACCTGAGTGCAATCCTAATCCTAACCTGAGCATAGTGAGACTATTATAGGATTCAAGTACATTTAAGAGCAGACAAGTGCATGATCAATGTAAAATATTGAAATAAAAAAATGAAAGCTCACAATAGGGAATTATTTTGCTGAGATACAGAGAATGTCAACAAAGGCATAGTGTTTAATCTTCTTAACAAAATCTTCCAATCACATAAGAGGCACAGAAATCACGTACAGTTATGTAGAACTTCTAACTCAAGAAAATGAGACAAAAGCAAATGACATTCTTAATCACAACTACAGAAAATCTATAGTATAAACTACCTTTGCAAATGACATAGACAATACCAACCAAGGCATGGAGTTCAATTTTCTTAATTCATTTAGCCACATAAAAGGCACAAAAACATGCACCATTACATCAACTTTACAACTCAAGAAAATTGAAACAAGAGCAAATGATATTACTGGTCAAAACTTTAGAAAGTCTAAAACTATAGAATCCCCTCCTCACTTACAATTCTTCTTCTTTTATAGCCTCAGATGTCTCCTTCCATCACTCTCCTTCCCACGCAATTCTACTCTACTCTTAACTCATAGGGGACAAAAAAGATGGTGCTTTCAATGCGTCGAACGCATCCTGGTCTTATCAAGAACTACCCTGACTGCGGCATGGTGATTCATGTCTAGTGCCTCCGTTCACACCTAAATTTCTCATTCCATCACCTATTTTGCCACTCAACTATCTACTCTACCTCTACCTACAGGGGATAAATAGACAGCCCTTTAATGCTCATAAGCCCCAAAAATCTACCTGATGCACTATTTTATCTACCAAGAATAACTCTCACTGAGTTTCCCTCCATCTTTGCTATAACAAATAGACGAACACTCTATTCTATTGAAATGAAAGAGGACACTTAGTCAATCCATGAAAATTCTCTTTCTAGTCTAGAAGGCACTGGAGAATGACACTTGGCAGCTTTCACTTTTTCTATATTCTACTCAGGAATGCTTTGCCTTCGACACCTGTTGCAATCTGCTTCTTTGATACTTAGTAGTTTTAACCAAATAAAACTCACCACATTCTTTACCCGAGCAACTTTTCAGGAGGGGATGGATGTACGTGGCAGTCTTTGCATGTTGACACTTGACACTTCCACAATCTTTTGAAATAATATATGGACCCACCACAATATTTATTCGGTAATGAGGCTCGAAGATGGTCTCTCGGATGTTGACACGTGGTGACCTCCACTACTTTTGGGAAGATATGTGGCATCTTCCACTTCTCCTGCTAGGGGTATGTGGTGTCTTCCACTTCTTTTGGGGATGGAGTAAGAAGGGGCTCGAAGAGTGACACTTGGTAGCATCTACCACTTTATGATGCTTAAGTAAAATAAGATGACACCTTTCTATGTTGAACCAAAGTATTGAACTCAGGCGTTGAACCAAAGTCTCTCGGATGCCAACACATGGTGACTTCCGTTACTTCTTTGAAAAGGTAGTTCAGGGCCTTTTGCGATTGCCACCTAGCACTTTCTGCTTCTTTGATACTTAGCTCATTGAAAGCCTTTACCAAAAAATAGAATGGAATGCGGGGTCCGACGTGAGATGCGGGTGCTGACACATGGTGCATTCTGCTTAGCTGCTACTAGAAATGTGGCACATTTTGCAGCCTTCCTAAAAGTTAAAAAAAGGGGTTCGAAGGATGCTAGCTAGGCTTTGTGTTTCAGAGAGTGACACTTGGTGGCTTTCGCCTGAATTTAATACTTAGGCAAAAATGAAATGAAAGAAACAAAAAAGGGGAAGGTCCCGTGCTCAGAAGGTGACACTTGGCAACTTCCACTACACTTCAAAACTTAGGCAAAAATGGACCCACCTTCTACTCCAAAACTCTACCGCTACACCCAAGGTATGTAGGAACCAAAATTTTAGTGCTCGACCCAAAATTTAAATACGACGTAGATTAAAAATTACTCTACAGTTACTGGCGACCCCCAGCACTTTCGAGCCTGCTTAAAAAGAACCTGACTCTTGCTCTGTCAAAATTTCAAAATTTTATAGCTTCAAAAGTGTTGCCTTGTAGATGGACCACTCATGGTCAAATAACCCTTGCTTGTTCTGCAATTCAATGAAAGCCAAGTCAAGGTTAATGATATCCTTGTGTAAAAAGGTTTACAAGATCTATACCGTAGGTTTTAGTTTGAATTCTAGGTGGGAAATAGGAACCAAAATAGCTTCAACTTCTGAGACTGAGGAATCATCCCGCAAGCTCTAGAAAACTATTTGATCCCTTTGTTTGGCCAACAGCAATGGTTCAATTTGGTCCACCATCAGCACCATTTTTGCATCTAGAAATGGAGAAGGAAGGCATAGTCACACCAGATCTTCAATATGTTGTTTCATCTCATCAATGCCTTCTTTCACAACTTCGAGATGGTCTTTGCAACTGTTGGCCACGGCATTGCAACTGAGCATCTCATTGACCCATTTTGTGGTGGCCATTCTGTCAAGGATTCTCGTGGCTACCAATGTTACATCCATTATGTCATAGAGCTTCTATAGTAATGAATGGGAGTCTATGACTCTTTTGGAGACCGTGGCTAGAGTGTTTTGTACTGAATTTTCCACCCTCTCACACAATTGTTGTGCATTGAGTAGGAAGGTGAGAAATAGCCTGAGCTAGATAATCTCTGAAGAGATTCTCTCCCATGTTGACTCGTAGAGCTCTTTCACCAATTGCATTACTCTGACACATCTTGGCCTATTAGCCAGCTCAATTATCAGTTGTGTTGTCCTCTATTACTCTGCTTAGAACTGGGCTTGAAAAGCTATAGTATTATTTTGTTCCTCTAGTAGCCTTTGTTGTGATTGGGTAACTTACAGTTGAAGTCCTTCGACTCTTCCCTACAACGTTGCATTCTCCCACCTAAGAGCTATTGTTGCATATTTTGCAAGTGCAAGCTTTGCTTTCAATGAATCATTCTGAGCTTGGACTGCTCATTCAGTCTGAAGGGAAATAGTATCTTACAACTATTTATGCAGACTAGCTATTTCATTATCTCTCTTATTTATCTCTTTAGCCAAACTGTTATAGTTTGCCTTTTTTTGGCCAAATCAGCCTCCATCTTCTGCAGTCTTTTTGATTTCTTCAAATAATCTTCTATGACCGTAGAAGTGGATTTGGTCAGCAGCTCAACTCTATCTTGGGGCTTGAATAGGGACATGTCAATGGCCACTGCATTCATCATATAGTCCTCTGGCTACATTTGCTCGCTCAGTTTGGCAATGTTGGGTGACAAATGGGTCACCGTTAGCTACTATTAGATGGGGTCAAATTGTGACCTCAAATGTGGGATAGTTAGTGCTTTATTCTCTTTAATTCTCTTTTTGTCCAGCTGGGCTTTTCTTGCCTTCCTAGCAACATCAGCCTACATCTGGAAGGTGGAAGGGGATGTAATATGTCCTCCTATGAAAGGAAATCATTATGGCAGGCCATATTGGATAGCCATTAGTTAACTAGGGGTGAGCTGAAGGGGCATCTTTCTAGGAATAGAGGGGGATAAATGGGGTAACATGAGGGCCTAAGGTGTCAATGATGGGGTAAATTGTGAAATGGGAATGGCAGCAGTGGCAGGAGGTGTCATTTGGCTAGGTGGAGGCACCACGCTGACAAGGGAAGGGACAGACTGAGAGGGAGGAGGGGGAGTAATACTTACCTGAGGGGAAGTTGTAGTGCCCTACATTGGGCATTGTGAAGGGTCCTCTTCCTCCTCTGAATCCAAATGGAAGTGCACCCCCCTTCTCTTCTTGGGTGTTTTTGCCTCTAGTTGCATTTGTTTCCCTTCCATCTCTAAGTTGAAGGTGGTGCTTGTGGAGAACTAGGGACTTCAATCACTCCTAATGATGGGGAGGCTTTTGGTG
Organism: Torreya grandis; assembly: GCA_037957365.1. Classification (NCBI taxonomy): domain Eukaryota; kingdom Viridiplantae; phylum Streptophyta; class Pinopsida; order Cupressales; family Taxaceae; genus Torreya; species Torreya grandis. The sequence goes on along the minus strand of JARHVA010003124.1, from coordinate 926,293 downwards.
GTGAAGACACCACACTCCTTTGTTGTTTTGTGATAGCTGTAGCTTGCTCTGAGGCATGTGATTACTGGCTTGGTCCCGCTCTAACTTCTTGCTCTATCTCAAGTTTTAGCAATTGGCTTATTTTTGGGCGATGGATGCCACTCATCCCAGAGTTCTTCCCATCTTTCATCTGAATCTATGCCTCTAAAAGCATGGGTGGTTTGGTAAATTTCTTGCCTATATTTTCAATAGGCCTCAATCTTCTCTGCATCCCAACCTTTGTTCCTCAATGTCCTTCTCAAACCAGAAGTCATCCTGACTTTGGGATCATAATCCCTCTATTTATCATAGAAGGTTTCCCATGGCCTATTCTATGGTAGGGGCAAATCTGTCAGTTCAACATAGAGACCAGGAACATTGTTTGCAGGGTTTTTTTTGGTCTCCCAAAAAGGGTGGCTTTCATGTGCAATCTTGGCCCCAATCCTATTGGTCCTCACCACAAAATTTATGTAATCAGCTGGGTCATAAACCTATTTGTCCTCAACTAATAAGAACCCTAGGAAGGCCAACTTCCTCAGTATCATAGTCTTAGCCTCTCTGGCTTCCAGGCTTATGTTGCCTGCCATCCACTAGAGATTGTACATTTTCCTATTCTTCTTCCTAAATCCATACTCATTACCAACTACCGACACCTACCTGGTAACTTCTAGGAATGCTAACCTAAGAGTTAAGGTCTTTGGTAGCAACACTAGTTCTCCACAAAATCCATGAACCCTTATGATCGTGTGACGAGACCCAAAATAGAAGTCACATGGGATTGGGCAACTGACCAAGAGGTTCGTAACACTTGGGAATAACCTATTTATGACATGCTCAGGGCTAAGGCAATGAATAATAGGGGTAATAAATAGTTCCCAAAAATCATACGAGTCACTAGTTTTTGATAAAACATGTTTCCATGCAGACACATGAATAGTCTTTTGGGGGTTGAAAGCTGGGTCATACAGGTTCAGATTCATATATTGGGTGAAAAGGTCAAAGTTATGATGTAGTATGAGATGCAACAAAAAGGAGGAATACCTGAATACCCCTTTTGATCTAAACTGGGTCAGCTACTCCACGATTGAAAAGGTGATGTGCTCTGAGAAGTTGAGTCAATATTCTTGCATCCTATCAACTGTCTTCAACCTGAAAAGGATGGCTATTTGCTTTGCATATACTGTCATGTCATCCTTCATGCCAAAGATGAGAGCCATCATTGATAGCACGTCTTGGCTAGCGAGTGCGAACTGAGCTCTTGATGCAGGGAGCATGGGTACCATTGTATCACCATTAGCCATTTACAACTTAGACCTTAAAAACCTTATCTGAGTGTTGACATTCGCCCATGTCCTTTGCATCCTATCAATGGTGGGGAATGTAGCGGTATTGTCATACTACAGGGCTAGCATGTCCTTGATAGCTTGTGGGGTGACCTGCAACATGAAGGGGCCTTGTTGGATGGTGTAAGATTGTGCATGGAGCAAGTTCACACATAATTTGATCATATCAAGGCATGGATGCATGGCTAGGACAATGAATTGAGCCAATTGTGAGGTCCATATCCTCATTTTAAATGTCTCATATTGCCTTGCTCTAGCTCTTTGAAGACACCTTTGGTGTGCCCCTTCTCTTAGGTTCTTGCTACTGACTCTTTGCAAGATTGGGTCCATGATTCCATCTGCATAATCCTTTACCTTTGATGGGTCACTAGTTTGACCGAGTCCCAAGACTCTAGTTCTTGGATAGCTTCTTAATGGTTGTGCAGGAGCTGTAGCATATGATTTACTAGCTAGTAACCTATCAAGATATCCAGGTGTCCCTATTCCTTATTGTGAAGATGATGTTCCTACCATCTCTATATCCTTGGTATGAGCCTTGTGAAAGATAGAAACATGCTCGCTGAAGCAAACTTTTACTAGGTGCTAATAATCACAATGAGTAGGATATTTTTGTAGGTGTAGGAATGCTTAAGAGTTTGTAGCATTAAATTTGGGTGACTATTAGCAAATCCTACTAAATATTTGGGAAACAGTGAGGTGGACACACTATGCAACTTGCGATGCAAGGTACAAAATATTTGGGAAGCATTTAATGCAGTAAAATTCAAAGAATTAAAACTTCTAAGATGTTAACTCTGCATTTAAAATGCTTATTTTAAAAGAAAAGTGGGAAAATAATGGAAAACAAAACAATGTGGGAATGGGAAACTACCTAACTACATTAATTAATCATCCTTATTTCCCTCCAAGATCAAAAATGAACTTTCCAATGTCTTCTTTATGACAAGCCAACTTATGTTGCCATACCAGTGATTACAATGGGTATATCTTTGATGGAATGTCCTCTGCACTGGCCACATAGATTTGCCTGCACTCAAACGAGTCTAAGTAAAACATGTGTTCAACACCCACAAACTCTTCTTGTCCTTGAAAGCTCATCGAATACTGGTTCTTCATGATGTCATGTGTCATCAAGAAATTGATGGATGTTGGTTCTTCACTCTGTGCCTTTTGATATCCATTATCTTTTGGTTTATCTCCTTCAAATTCTAGCTTCATTGCATCATCATGCTCCTTGATGACTTCATCCTCTTGAAAGGATAAATCTAAAATTTGGCATCCCCTCTGCATACTCAGTTGAGTCTCAAAGTTATCTTCTCCATATCTAGCTAGTCCATAGCCTTCTTGAAGGATAGTGTCACCTGTCTTAATGGCTTGATCAAGGGAGTGTCCATGCTCTTCCATATCCTTTTGCAAAGTGAGAAAAAAGTCAGAAATGATCTCTTCCTCATCATAGGTTAAGACAAAAAAAATTGACTTGTCCTCTTGTTCATCAAAGGGGGTACCTATGGTGCTTTCCTCCTTATTTGTACTTATGGAATCCTCTTGACTAGCCATGAATTGTGCGCACTCCTCTGCACACTCATTTTCTTCTTCCATAATATATTCTTCTTTGAAATGGGATAAAGAAGAAGGTTGTGATGAAAAACAAGAATCTTCTTAAGGAAGGGTGGAAGGAACTTGAGGGGAAAGTGAGGGTTTGGAGTCCTCTTCCCTTGTTGCTATCATAGACTCTGCATTATTGGGGAAATGACCTTGACAGGTTCGACCTTGCTCATGAACAGGGGTGGCATATGAATGTGCAGGTTGATAGATTTGGTAAGGCTATCTCTCATAAATGCTCAGCTTCTCTTCTAGAAATGCAATCAATCCACACACATCTAACATCTCATATGTAAGCCTTTGCCAATTTGCCCTTTCAATGGGATCCCACTCACTTTTAATCAGATCTATTGCATCCCTTACTTGATGGATGACATGATAAGGAATTTCTTGGCCATATCCCCTTTTGCTGTCAAGCTCTAACACATATTTTTTAAATCCCAGTAATGTTTTTTTGAAGGTGAAAATAAGATTAGGTTGAGCATGGGATGTGACATATTGGGGAGACTGGGCATAAGACTAGTATAGCTCATGACCATCTGCATCCTTTTTACTTGACATGATTCCAGGAGAAGCTTGTTCTTGATTTAAAATATATGAAGGAGAATAAAACCCATAGTTATGAGTAACAGAATTATACATACCAAAAGGTGATTTCTTGATGATATCAGGACTGCTTGATCAGCTGATTTGACTCAGAGTCACTGTTGGTGTTGCTGAAACAAAAACCTCCAAAGGCTAATTGGTCGAAGAACACACCAAAAATTCTTCAACTCTTTAAAAGATCCATCCCACCAAGCGTGCCAAAAAATTTTGATGATTTAAAATTGTGCTTGATCTTAATCAATCAATAATGGCAAGTTTCAAGCTGTGGGACATTGCGGCTTGAAACAACCTCCATATTTTAGAGAAGATGGTCACTTCTTTTGTATCAAGTGTTGGGGGAAAAGGGATAGGAGATTAAACAAAAATGCAAATGCAGGAACTAAAACCTAACTATGGTGATGCACCTGAGTGTAATCCTAATCCTAACCTGAGCACAGTGAGACTATTATAGGATTCAAGTACATTTAAGAGCAAACAAGTGCATGATCAATGTAAAAGATTGAAATAATAGAAATAGAGGCTCACAATAGGGAATTATTTTGTTGAGATATAGAGAATGTCAACAAAGGCATAGTGTTTAATCTTCCTAATAGAATCTTCCAATCACATAAGAGGTGCAAAAATCACGTACAGTTATGTAGAACTTCCGACTCAAGAAAATGAGACAAAAGCAAATGACATTCTTAATCACAACTACAAAAAATATACAGTATAAACTACCTTTGCAAATGACATAGACAATACCAACAAAGGCATGGAGTTCAATCTTCTTAATTCATTTAGCCACATAAAAGGCATAGAAACATGCACCATTACATTAACTTTACAACTCAAGAAAATTGAAACAAGAACAAATGATATTACTGGTCAAAACTCTAGAGAGTCTAAAACTATAGAATCCCCTCCTTCTCGCTTATAATTCTTCTTCTTTTATAGCCTCAGATGTCTCCTTCCATCACTCCTCTTCTCGTAAAATTCTACTCTACTCTTAACTCACAGGGGACAAAATAGATGGCACTTTCAATGCCTCAAATGCATCTTGGTCTTATCAAGAATTGCCTTGACTGCAGCATGGAAATTCATGTCTAGTACCTCCCTTTACACCTAAATTTCTCATTCCATCACCTATTTGGCCACTCAACTGTCTACTCTACCTTCGCCTATAGGGGACAAACAGATGGCCCTTTAATGCTCACAAGCCCCAAAAATCTACCCAATGCACTGTTCTATCTACTAGGAATAACTCTCACCGAGTTTCCCTCCATCTTTGTTGTAACAAATATACAGACACTCTATTCAATTGAAATGGAAGAGGACACTTAGTCAATCCATGAAAATTCTCTTTATGGTCTAGAAGGCACCAGAGAATGACACTTGGTAGCTTCTACTTTTTCTATATTTTGCTTAGAAATGCTCCACCTTAGACACTTGTCACAATCTGCTTCTTTGATACTTAGTAGTTTTAACCAAATAAAACTCACCACATTCTTTGCCCAAGCAATTTTTCAAGAGGGGATGGATGTACGTGGTAGTCTTTGCATGTTGACACTTGACACTTCCACAGTCCTTTGAAATAACATCTGGGACCCACCAAAATCTTTATTTGGCAATGAGGCTCGAAGATGGTCTCTCAAAAGTTGAAATGTGGTGACCTCTGCTGCTTCTAGGAAGATACGTGGCATCTTTCACTTCTCCTGCTAGGGGTATGTGGTGTCTTCTGCTTCTTCTAGGGATGAAGTAAGAATGGGCTCAAAGGGTGACACTTGGCAGCATCTGCTGCTTTATGATGCTTAAGCAAAATAAGATGATGCCTTTCTATGTTGAACCAAAGTATTGAACTCAGGCGTTGAACCAAAGTCTCTCGGATGCTGACACATGCTGACTTCCACTGCTTCTTTGAAAAGGTAGTTTAGGGCCTTTTGTGACTACCACCTGGCACTTTTCACTTCTTTGATACTTAGCTCATTGAAAACCTTCACCAAAAAATAGAATGGAATGCACGGGCTAACATGAGATGTGGGTGTTGACACGTGGTGCATTTCACTTAGCTGCTATTGGAAACGTGGTACATTTTGCAGCCTTCCTGAAAGTTACAAAAAGGGGCTCAAAGGATGCCAACTGGTCGGCTCCATGTTTTGGAGAGCGACACTTGGTGGCTTTCACCTAAATTTAATACTTAGGCAAAAATGAAATGAAAGAAATAAAAAAGGGGAAAAGGACCCATGCTCAGAAGGTGACACTTGGCAGCTTTTGTTGCACCTCGACACTTAGGTAAAAATGGACCCGCCTTCTACTCCAAAACTCTATCGCTATGCCCAAGGTATGCAAAAACCAAAATTGCAGTGCTCGACCCAAAATTTAAATACGATGTAGAGTAAAAATTACTCTACATTTCCTCAACTAATCTTGTTCATATGTCATAATCTAAGCATTGAGGTGAATAGGCACATTTACAAATAATGTCTAATATAGTGAGTCATATAGATTTTATTATACCCATGCATGTGTGGATATTCCTTGTTTGATAAATAGTATTGAGAAATTATCCTCAATGATATTAACCTATTGTTTAATATTCTCAAGTAATAATTGTTTGAGCATCTTCCACCATCATGCAAGTAAGTGTTATGGGTCTCAAAAATAGAACCAAAATGTTAGGAATATTTTCCTTACATAGGCATAATTGTCCCTAGGCATGCGTCAAAGTGGTTAAGATTCCAACATTCTAGGGTGTTGGCATTTCATGCAAGAATGAGTTCTCACTTGATCACCTGAAGCACGTAGTGAGGGACCAGTTCATATTGGTTTTATCATGTGAGGGTATTTTTACAACTACTTAGATAGTGACACTTGAATACATACAAAATACTAACCTCATTTTATAATACATATCTATCTTAACACATGTTCATTATTTATTGGTCAAAAATAAAAAGATGGCATAAATGGTAACTATTAACCTTAACTCAGTTTGCTAAACAATGACATAAATGATAACAAATAACATTATCTCCATAATTAACTAAATAGTAGTATTAATTCAACACAAGTTTCATTCATCATATTCATAAGTAATCTCTAAAGAATACATATTTCTAGAATTATAATGCAACTAACTCTTATAAACTCTATCAATAATATCCAACTAAATAATAACATTACAAAGTACATTCTAGGGGTATTTATACTTGGTTTTCCCTGAATAAGTAGATATAAAGTAAATAAAATCAAGGTGACTCACCAATGATCATCAATACATTTAAGTTATGGTATCCAATTATATTAATTTCCTAAGGACCAAGCCTTTATGCCTCTATATTCTCTCTTCAATATTGGATCTTTATCATCGAGTGTCTATCTTCCCATAGGCTGGTGTTAGATTCACACTTGGTTTATTCTCTCCATCCATGTGAATCACTTCATAACTATTCTCTACTTTATGCATGCTTCCCAAGTCTTATGCTAAGTTTTGAGTTCTTTGTTATTAGGTTCTCTATTTAACATGCACATTTATTCCATGAGACTTGGTCCTTCTATGTCATGGACTCCCATGCCATGGTATTCCATGCCACAGTATTTTGCATTATGCCTCTCCACACCGGTTATTCCAAAAAGTACTTATCCAAAATTGGGGCCTAGCATGCACCATTTAAGGCTTCTTGTGATAATCTTGCTAAGTTTATCAAATATTTTCTTTGGTCTAATCCCATGTAAATACGGGGTTTCTATAGAGTTTCTTTGGAAATTGTTTACCTTCCAAAAGACAAAGATGAAATGGGAATTACTAACATATATAGATAGATCTTTTATTTGTATACCAACTAGTTTTTTATGCCATATAAGGCCTCAAAGCTTTGAAAATTTTTCTTTAGAATTACATTACCTTAGGCTTTGTTTATGGTAATACCATTTGAAAGAATATTAGGATTCATACTTTACTCATCACCCTTGCCCTTGCTAAAATTAAGAGTCCTTTATGGAAAAAAAGATTTTAAAAGCCTTTAAAATAATTCAATTTTCTTAGATGGGTTGGTAAAACATTTTGGAATGGCCTTTCATTCAAAGACCACTAGATTTGGTGATTTCCTATAACTTCTGGTAGCAGTCTTCTGCTCACTAAAACTCATGGTATTAAATACCTTTGACTATTCAATAAAATTATTTGCAATACATGAGACCTTATATCCTCTCGATATTAGACTCCATGATACATTTTATAGATAAAATGTAGACACAATATTTATAAAAATTATTGATTCTTTCTCTCTTGAAAAAACCCATCAAATCTCAATCTCTTTGACTGCACACCTTAAAGGTTGCACTTAGAAAGGGGTTGGAAAACCTTTCATGCTTCATAGGATTGTTGGCCCCTATACCACCACCTAAAACCAATACAAGATACTCTTATTTGATTCCCTAAGTATTAAAACCCTACTTATATACTTCCCTAAGTAGCTCATCACCCAAAATAGGACCTACCTAAGTAAAAACCTCTATTTACGACTTTTCTTATTACCTTAACTATGTTGACCCTATTCTGGGATTTAATGAATGTTACGAAACTCTATCAGCCCAGGCTGACATAGTTTGAGACCTAATGGTTCTATTTCTCACCTAATAAAGTTGATTGGGCTGAATATGTGAAATAAATTCTTGGGAGCATTTAGGGTAAGTCTATGGATATAAATACCTCCTCAACCTCATTTCTAAATAGAGGATCATTCCATTGTGCATCATTATTGCTCACAAATTTGCTTATATAATCAATAGGAGGTTTCATTGCTTATTTTTTACCTTGAAGAAGTAGCACTTATCTTGTGGAGTTAATAAATGCATAAGAGAAGTCTTATAAACTATAGCTAATGTGTCCTTGTGATCCTTACAAGCCCACAACAATCTCTTGCAAAGTACCATTAGCAAAGGGAGATATTAAAGTAAACAGGTTCACTTTAATAAGGTAAGTATTTTCCTAATCCCTTCATATTTAGATAATTAGATATTGTATAACTAATATATTGAATTGTATCTCTCCTTGGTTAGATCATTTATGAGTTATATTAAATACAATTATCTTTGCATGTTTATTATCTTCCCCATTTATGCCACAAGCTTTGGTAAGCACTAAATTATCTTGCATATTCATTTACTAGATTAGCTTGGACATTATTTAGTAGATTAGCTTGATTATTATTATTACAATCATAAGACCTAGTTAGGGTTATCACAAAATGGCATTTGAGTAGAGGCCTTGGAACCCTCTCCTTTGCCATTATGTGATAAGATATCCCTTCGTGTAGGTTTAGCAGATCCCTTAGTGGTTGACTCCACTATAAAAGTATTACCAAGTAAACTTGTTAGTTGATTACCTTCTTCGAGATTGAATATCATTGAGTACGATAAGCTATAGATCTATCTAATAATTTTACTTGCATACATTCTAGTGAACCCAATGTGAATCTAACCCTTGTAGATTTTTTTAAAAAATTATAGACAACTAGATCAACCATGCTGACCTAGTTTAACATTATATGCATAGGTTTTTATACTTCATCGACCTCATCTACCTAGTTCATCTCTATGTGCAGGTTTTTACAGTGTCATCAAAGTGGTTAACCTATTTAGGGCATATTTTTATAGGTTTTCTAATTGAGGTGAGCTTATAAACCCTGTTTGACCTTTTACATTTAAAATTTATAGTATCATAAAACTAGATCGATCTAATTGACTATTTTATTTTTTTGCCTTTAATATTTAACTAAATCGATCTACTTGATTATTTTATTTTTTACATTTTTCATTTTATAACTAGGTCGATCAGATCAACATATTTCTAATTTTCATGTCATTTACCAATTTTATTTATACTAAGTCGATTAGCTTGATTCTATCTAAATATTCTATCTTCTGCCTCTATAGGTTCAAATTTCCACCTCAACAACACATTTTAAAATATTAATTTATCCTTCTAAAAAAAATATTACACCAACCTTGTCGACTCTATATTATCTATTAGGTTCACTTTAACCAGATCAATAATTTCTCTCTATAAAATTTTAAGTAAATTTATTTTCCTTTTATTTTTCAAAATTTAAATTTTAGTACTATCTTTACCAATTTTTTAGTTCTATAAAATTGTACCTTTATAGTCAACTAAGTTGACCGACTTGACTATTTCTATATCTACTTTCTATCCAAAAAACTAAGTCAACTTACATGACTGTGATCATTCTACATTGGCTTCTAATAAGCTAGGTTGATCAACTAAACTCTATTATGTTCTATTTGTACAAATTGGTCAACTAGGTCAACCTTATTTTGTTTATTTTTATTTCTAGTTAAAGTAAAGGAAATTAACATACATTGATAATAATTAAACTCACTTTACTTTTTAGTTATTTGCATGTTTATTTACTTTACAAAAAATACAAATTAACTTTTAAAACTTTGATTTTCATTCTTATTTTTCACTTTATTTAGTTTTCCCTAGAAACTATGTACTGATAATTTTCAAACTACTTAGCTACTATTGTGAAGGGATACTTAATACTTTATTTACAATCCTTATCTATGATTTGAAAATATAATGGCATGATGGGCTTGCCCAATACTCATAGCCATAGTAGAAAGTTAAACATGGTCTTTAGTTTCTACCTAGCTCATGGTAATTTCCCTCTTTATTGAACCTTAGGAATCCATCCATCCATTTTTTTATGTGGTGCATTGGTTTGTGGTTAGTATTGAGAAGCTACTCTTAACTTACCCTTAAAACTAGGCTTAGTGGGCTATGGGGATAGTACTTCCTCCATAGTCAGTGCTTTGAAATATTAGGCTGAAACTATCTAAAAAACAAGCAAGTATCATTGGAAGCCTACACTTTCAATCAAAACCTTTATTACGAGTTCCTGATCTTATTTTACAACAAATAATTAGCCCCTAAATTTCATTATTTTTGCTTGTTGTTTTATATTCTATGTTGTATTTCAAACTTGTATTAGCTAGTGTTAATACAAGATTTGTGTTGTGTGTTGCAACTAGATTAACCAGCTCAACCTAGTTCCCTAAGAATTTAGATTTATTTTATTTAATTAAAACTAAATCATCTAGATTCAGACCATTTTAAATTTTTCCCAAATTTAGAAATCAATTGAGCAGCTTGACCCAGTCTATCATAGACTATTATATTTTTCCTTCCTATAGAAATTAGTCAACTAGCTTGACCTAATATATTGCAGACTATTCTATTTTTCATTCTTGTAAAACTTAGGCAACTAGCTCAAAACAATATATTGTAGACTATTCTATTTTTCCTTCTTGTAAAAATCAATTGACTAGCTCGACCTGAGTCCTATAATAATATGGATCTACCCCAATGTATGTACCCCCAATGGGTGAATAGTAATAAATTTGTATCTATGTAGAGGACCTAAGTCCTGTAATAATCTACAACCACTCAAAGGAACAATTGAATCATGTATGATAAAACTAACTACAATAACATTAATAACATATGTAGTACCTATAAAATATAAAGAATGTAAACATGGAAATGCATACAATCTAAAATTTGTATTTTTTGAATAATATTTGAAATTTTTGTATTTTTGAACATATTATATTGTTTTTATATTTTCTAAGTATAAGTTATGTAAAATCAATATGAAAATGAAAATATGTACAAGAAATGTGTAATTAAATGACATTATATACAAATTAAATGTATTACCTCTATAAACCTAAAAACACATCCATAGGATGTGGATAGTCAAATGATGGATCTAGTGGGAGGTCATCTAATGTCATCTATTAAATCTACCCAAACTTGAATAAATCATAATCATCGTGATCATCATATAATGTTTTCAATATAAGTATAGCCTTATCCTTGGTGTTAGTCTACATTTTATACATATGAATAGCATGTTGCTCTATTGTGTAAGAAGCCTCACATGTGGTCCTAGGGTAAACCACATTGTACCACTGGATGTTTGTATGAAACCTATGGTTATCATCTGGGCCATCATGCAAGATGTGAACTATGTGTCCCTCATAAATTAAAGTTAAATATTTATCTATCTAATTGATTGTGGCATATATTGCATGTAACCATGTACTTCCAAGTGTGACATGTATATGAGTGTTTATGCTCATGATGAAGATTAGTGTGTTGACCATCTTAGGGCCAAATGAAATGGTGAGTGTGATGTCTTAAGGAGTCCTAAAAATGTATATCATACTTTAGCTCAGTATCCTAATGTCTTACATGTTGTAAGATTACCAATTTACAAGTTTTGGGATTGGAATCCTCATCTCTAACAACATGAGGGATGTATTGGTCCTTTATAAAACCCTAAATAGTCAAGGGGTCATTCCATGAATTTTTGTGTCAGTGAAGAGTCTATTGTGGTGTCATTATTGGTGGAGGTTATGTAATCTAATTTTCTAATACTATAATATTTTCATGTAATAACTGATTATGATTTTCATAATTCTAAAATTAGCTTGTTCATACTAATAATTTCATCCCTTAGAGTCTCACAAGTGCAAATCTTAGTTGCTTCTGATTGAACATATAAGCACACACTTTAAAGAGGGGATATGAGAAGGGGAGGGTTTGAAGAAGGAATAGGATGAATATGTGTATTAAGAACAATAGTATAGGCTGCCTCACCTTTTGAAGGAGTTATAGCATGGATCTTGTTTGATGGAAAGTAGTTATAACCCTCTTGGAGAGGAGGAGAAGGAAATTCTTGCTTATCCATGAAATATGTAAATGAAACTTGACAAAGGATTGATAGGGTAGAATATATCAGGTCTAAAACCCTAACACAACCACTAAAAATAGGAAATAAAGGGATAGAAGCCCTATTAGCATCTAGGGATAGGGTTTGGATGATATTAAAAGTAAGTCAAGTTCACCACATGATTTAAATTTTTAAGGGAGTTATAGAATATAAAACCCTAGGTTTTTAAACTGCTAGAATAATAAATTGTAGTAGGATTTTAAGCACACTATGAATTAAACAAGATAATTTAAACTCAAAACACAAACTACCTATTAAAAAGGATTCATGAAACAAATAAAAATTAAATAGACCTTACCAAATTCCTTGCTTCATATAACCTCCTTCTAGGATGTTCTAATAGATGAATTGATTCCATGTAGACTCAGATTTTTGGCATAGTGATGGCCTGATAAAAGGATTTTGATGATGGATTTAATGGCTAATTTGACATGTATTTGATATGAGATTGGAGATTGCCTTCCATGGAGGAAATGTTGCTTATATAAATTTTAGGAGGGAAGATCAAGGGTTGATATTTGAATTCAGATGAGGAGATCTAATGGTTATGGATTATTCAAGGAATATTAAATTCCTTATAAGTTTCTAGCTTAGAGACTTCTAGAGACTTGGAGGAACTTCTATAATTCTAGAGACTTCTTCGTTAGCTTAGGGATAATGGAGGATTAGGTGGGGGTTATATGGGGGATTAGGTGAGGATAAGGGACATATGGATGTAGGGAAGGCTAGGGTATAGGTTAGTAGGTGGGTAGGTGAGATTATGAGAATTTAAAATTCCCATATAATGAATAAATAAGATTAGATTAGGATAATAGGGATTAGGATAGAATTAATGAAGGAATGAGATGAATAAAGTAAGTGAATATAAGATAATATAAGGGGATATTAGATAAATGGCTAAGAAGGGGGATATATTAATAAAATAGGTTAAGTGAAATTAGTGTCGATTAATAGAAATATTAGTCGATAATAATGAAGTGAGTGATTTTAGGTGCATGCATTTTCCCCTTATTTGAAAGGGTATTATGATTGAATGAATTAAAGGGAGTAATGGTCTTTAAAAAGAACCATGTCATGGATGAATGTTAGTAGATGATGTTAGGGGATATGATGCCCCTTCCAGGAGATATGTGGGGAAGAATGAGACAGATGGCTACTCAAAATAAGAAATGATGAGTAGGATGTGATGGATAGATGAGGGGATGGGATGTCAAACATAAGAGATGTGATGAAGAAGATGAGGTTAAATTGAGCCATGAGCTACAAATTGATGATGCCCCTAATAAGGACACATTCACAAGGAATAGAGATGATGGGTGTCATAGTTGTAGACACATCTCAAGGGGGAATTAATCGTAACATGATGATGATAAGATCAAAAGGTTACAAGCTTTAGACATATCACAATTAAGTATGCATGTAAGGGAGAGTTTTTGGCTAGGATAAGATGATGATTTAATAATAATAGTGATGGGTGTAGATTAAAGCTAAAGTTTATCAATATGATGAAGAGAGAGAATAATAGATATTATCAAAGGATAAAATGATTAGGGAATGAGGATATATGAGAAAGATAGTGGTCAAGGTATCCTTGGAAACTATAAAAGTGGTCAAGTGTTGCCTTTATAGTCTAAAAAGACCTCAGGCTAATGTATTTTTGACTCGGGGATAAACCTTTTTCCATATACAACCATCTCCACCATTAACATTTCCATCTTTTATCCATCCCTTATAGACTGGGATTCGAAACAAGAGCCATCCTTTGACATGTTTCAAAATTATGAGGCTATTTTTTAATATATGGGAACTAGAGCCTTTATACCATTTGGTGACCATAAAAAGGGCTTTTCTATCAATCTGTTTCAATCTACCTACTTTGGGGAGCAACAAAAACTCCACAGTCAAAGTGATGAAGAGTATTCTAAAGAAGAAGAGCCTATCAAAACACTAGATGAATTTCCATAAATCTCCTTAGAATCAGATGAATATTTTTACATTGACATAGAGCTCCCAAATTATTTTACTTTAGATATTCCTAAATTATCATTGCCTCCTTAATTGCAAAAGTAATCACCCTCCCTTATCGAAGAGGTGATAGAGGTTAACATTGGGACCGATCAACATCCCAAGATGGTCAAATTGGGGGCATTTATCACATCTGAGGAATGTGAGATCATTATCATGTTGATAAAAGAATTCATTGACATATTCACATGAAGTTATGCAGATATGCCTAGGTTAGAACCCTCATTGGTAGTACACCACCTAGTTGTGTATCTGAATACTAAACCCATTAAATAAAAACTATGAAAGATGCATCCCAAGGTGGAATTATTAGTCAAAGAGGAATTGCAAAAAAATTTGGAAGTTGGTTTCATCTACCCAATTGATTATTTAGACTAGATTTATAATATTTTTCCTATGTCCAAACCACAAGGCAGCATCAAAATTTGTATAGACTTCCAAGATATCAACAAGGCATATCCTAAATATGACTTCCCACTCCCAAAAATTGATATGATTATAGACTTGATAGTAGGGTATGAAATGCTCTCCCTCATGGATGGCTTCTCGGGTTACAATCAAATCAAAATTGCTCCTAAGGATTAGCATAAAATGGCTTTTATTACTCCATGGGGAACATTTTGTTACCAAGTCATACCATTTGGTCTTAAAAATACATGCTTAACCTATCAACAGGATATGACCATCATCTTTCATGACATGATGCATGACATTGTTGAGGATTATGTAGATAATATTTTGGGGAAGTCCCATTTAAAATCAAAACACTATATGGTTCTAAGAAGGATATTTTAAAGATTGCAAGAGTATAAATTTAGGTTGAATCCAAAGAAATGCATATTCAGATTCACCTCAAGAAAATTATTGAGATTCATAGTTTTAAGAAGAGGCATTGAATTAGATCCATCAAAGGTCAAAGTAATCATAGAAATATCCCCCCCTCATAATCTTAAGTAGCTCTAAAGTCTTCAAGGTAAGCTCCAAGCCAAGTGTCACCCCTTTACTCATCCATTGAAGAACAGGACCACCTTCCATTGGAATTTTGAATGCCAACAAGCCTTTGAAAGTCTTAAATAATATCTATCTAATCCACCTATGTTGTCACCACCCATTTTTGGAAAACCCTTTCTCCTATATATTTTAGTGACTCCATGTGCAATTGGTGCTCTTCTAGCATAACATAATGATCAAGGTAAGGATCAATCTATATATTGCCTTAGTCACACATTGGTATCCTATGAGCTGAATTACACTCCAATAGAGAAGGCATGTTTAGCTATAGTTTTTGCATCACAAAAGCTTTGGCACTACTTGTTGAATAATCAAGTATAGCTCATTACAAAATTTGATCCCTTGAAATATTTACTATCCAAATCAGCTCTTACAGGTAGAATGGCAAAATGAATAATGATGCTTACTTAATTTGATATTGAATATGTTAGTCAAAAATATATAAAAGGAAAAGTTATCATAGATCAACTAGTAGAGGCCCCATTACAAGCGACTGAGCCTCTTGTCATGAATTTCCTAGATGAGTCCATCATGAATACTTCATAATTAGATAGATGGAAATTATACTTTGATGGCTCATTCACCATGCATGGGTCAGGGGAAGGCATACTCTTGGTCACTCCACAAGGTGACCTTATCCCAAAAGCTTTTTTCCTTGCCTTCCCATGCACCAATAACATTTTATAACATGAAGCCTTAATAGTTGACCTACACCTGAATAATCAATGGAACATCCAACACCTACAAGTATTCAGTGACTTATAGCTAATTATCAAATAGGTTAATGATGAATTTTAAACAAAAGATGAAAAGTTACTTCCTTATAAGCAATTGGTGGATTAGTTAAAAGCAAATTTTTAATCCATCATATTTAAAAAAATTCTTTGAGATAGCAATAAATTAGTTGATTCCATAGTTACTATTAGCTCACTCATTGACCTCCTTAAGGACATTTTAGAAGGCAAATTTTTGATTGAGCATCTAATTATTCCAGCCCATCAGTCAATGGATCCATTTTAAATTTGTGCAATCAATGATCTTATTCTCCTATGGTACCATGACATCTACAAGGACCTCCACAACAACATCTTCCCTCTTAACTTCCACTACCACTAATGTAAAGCCTTTATCCACCACACCTCCCCCTACACCATCCTTTGCAGCATGCTTTATTGACGAGGCTATGATGGAACCTTGTTGAGGTGTTCGACATTAGAGGAGGCTTCTCAAGTCATCAAAGAAGTTCATGATGGTATCAATGGTGGGCACATCATTGGAATGGCCCTAGCCAAAAATCTCCTATGAACTGGCTATTATTGGCCTATGATAGAACAAGATCTTACCAATATATGCACAAATGTGTGGCCTATCAAAAACATGGAAACCTCATTCATGCTTTAGCATAGGAATTGTAGCCTATTATGAGTCCATGGCTATTTTCCATATGGGGTCTTGATTTAATTAGAAATATCAATCCAATTTCATCTAATGGCCATAAATTTATTATCAAAGTAATGGAGTACTTTACTAAATGGGTAGAGGTGATGCCACTCACTTATATAATGGGCCTCCAGATCTCCAATTTTATTCTCAATCATATCATTTGCCACTTCAGTATACCTGCAAACATCATTTTAGACAATGGTAAATCTTGAAAAAATTAGGAAGTTGAGGCCCTATGTCACAAATATCACATTATATAGAATTTTTCCTCTCCTTATTATCCCTAGGGTAATGGACAAGCAGAATCTACTAACAAAACCCTCATTAAGATTCTAAAAAAGATAGTTAATTGGGTAGGAAGAAATTGGCACACTCAATTATATCCAACATTTTGGTCTTATCGTACAAGTGTCTACACACCAACTAGGGCAGCTCCATATGCCTTGCTTTATGGGACCGAAGCAATTTTTCCAGCAGAAGAAGAATTTCCCTCCCTTCAAATCTCACTAAGGGGTATCATCACTGATTATAATTGTAGACAAGTATGACTAAAAGAACTAGAAATTCTTGAGAAATGTTAGCAGGCCCTTAATCATTTACAAGCATATCAAAATCAACTCAAAGGCCAATATCATATGAAGATCCAGTCTAGGAAAATCAAATTTGGTGACCTAGTCTTGAAAGATAATCATAAAAACAATAATGTAGATAGAGATAAGAAGGGGAAATTTAAAGCTAATTAGTTAGGCCCCTAATCATCATTTCCAAGTTTAGATTAGGAGCATATAAATTGGCCATACTTGATGGAGAAGAACTTGATGACCCTATGAATAGCATGCATCTAAAGTACTTATAAACCTGAACATGATCCATCATCCTCCATCTATGAGACATTCTATATCCATCTCCTCATCAGTCCAATATTTTTTTTTTAAAAAGATAAATCATCTAATGGTGAAAACTAGTCTTCTAGTCCTTGGTCAAGTACCATGATGAAAACTAGTTTTTTGGCATCATGGTAAAATAACCTATACCTGACCCTAGTCTTAATAGTGGACATCCATCATAGGTATTTATGAAACAATAGGAGACAAAAAAATTTCCATCAATAAAGAAGTCATTGCTTGTTGAATAATGGGGTTCTTTGTTGGGGCAATCCTCTGGAATCTCTCATCCATAAATATTAAATATCCTTAAGTCCTATCACATCTTCTTACAATCCTATCACCCCATCATATCCTCTTTGACAAGTGTGTCTCCTTTTAACCTCATGATCAAATCCTATCCCCATTTATCCTTTACTATCTCTAAGACTATGGCTCACACCTTCCCACTAATGTTGTCATTATATAAGGGTCATACATTGGTCTTCTACTTTGGGGGTTTCACATGCATTATGATGCCAAATCTTAAGAGGTCATACTAACCCCCATATGTGATTAATTTTGGACTTGGTTAGAGTCTTGTTCTAATGTATGATAGTATTGGGCACTATACACCCTATGTACATATCCCCTAATCATCACTAGGCCTATTATTTATAACCACTTTAACATCACATCATTATCTATTTGCCTATTTTGATAATATCCTTATTATCAGCCTATACTATTGCATGATTGTCTTATGTTAGTATTTGTTTGTTTTCTTGTGTGTATTTTATTTGATTATGTGCATATTGCATTGCTTTGTTTATTTAAAAAGTCCAGTTAGCATTTTTTATATGTTTTATCTTGATGGGAACAAAGATGGTATTGGTGACCTCTGAATATTTGATCGGATAAGGCTACTTTTTAATGTTTTTCTCACACACTGTGAATTTACTATATCCTTGACTCTTATCATGTCATTGGTACACACATACTCACAAGTGCAACAACAAAAATGGATGGCAAAAGATATATGGCTCAAGACAACTTCATTCCATTACTACTAACAATACCCCTCAAGCAGTAGGATTACACTAAACCATATCATCACAAACCAAACACCTTTATTATGTTACTCCCGATCACACAAAATCAAACATCATTTCCCTATCTAAACATACCACAACACTCACACTATAAATCTTTGGTTCTTCTACAATAACCAATCCAATGCTTACTCAAGCCTCTACATGCTTGGATCATGGCCTGGGTAGTACTCTAGTCGATCTTGAGTCTCCCACCAGACAACCACCATGTCTAGGTTCCATACAGCTAGCTTCTACCATCTCCTTCCAAGGGCAATATTGGCCTGAATGGCTAACTTGCCTACAATAACCACACAACAACAAATGCAGTTAATTTTTGACCTCCCTCCCTCATCCTACTGATCACCTTATCCTATTTCCCTCACACATGATCAACTCCCTCTTGATTACCTTGCACATCCTCCCTTCAAAACAATGGGATGCCTCCTAGTTTTGTTGTGCCCTGGGTGCATCTCCTTACCTGGCATCTTGTGCATAAAATTGCCACACTCTAAATGGTGGTTGGAGTCTCAGATCCTCCAGTTGTTTTTGTTTTAGTATCATCTTAGTATATCCTTCACCTAGTGCAACATTTGGAACACCTACACATTCACCTCATAAATCAACTATGATGGTGGTATTAGTCTACCCTACAACATCCTTAGAGTATTTGCCTACTTTCACCTATACTCACTGATTAAATGATTGAAGAAGTTATGAAAATGCCTTACCTCCCCATATGATATATAACACCTACATCCTACAACCTTTGGTATTGCTTTCTCACACCTACCAATAACAAATCCTAATAATGGTCATCACCCCCATCCAATAGTACCCCCACTCACCAAGTACCATCACATAATTTTCTTTTCTACCCTCACGATCCCACATATGCATCATACCCATTCACATTATTGTCTTATCACTTATCACTACCATTTACATAAAATAATTCCATGACATAATAAAACAAACATGTTCTTTATTATTATTAACATTATATTCACATAAATTCATGTCATTATAGCCTCTTTTACACCATTTATTCTAATCATTACATATCTTTACATTTGAGCCACAACTCTCCACTAAAAATATATATACTACCCTACATCCCACCTTGTAGTGGTGGCCTCAGTGATGGATACATGGATTAGATTGATGACCTCAAACTTGGTGCTCTCTGACTAGCTAATCATCCTATATGAAGGAACCCTATACCTTATTGGTACTACATGCTCATATAAATCTCTCTAATATTGTGTCTCCCATGCCATCCTCACCACTTAGGTGGTCACATCTTTGAAGCCCAGAGCCTCCAATAATATCTAGTCCATATTATGTTCCATCCTTATGACTCACACCTATACCTCTTTCTTCTCTAATCATTCTTGCAGTTACATTTGATCAACCTATCTTTGCTTTGTCTATTCTTATAACACCCTAATCTATGCCTCTTGATGATTCACCTACTCTAACAATGAGGTCACTCAAGCCATTACTTCTACTATTTGCATATCCCTGCACACAATTTGACCCTATAAATGTGTCACTTGGCACTATAACTCTAGTTGTTCCCTTTCTGTTGTTTCCAATTGATCCCCAATCTCCTTATTATTTATATTTCTCTTCCCATGCCTCCATGATCGGTACACATTTATTATCCAATGACCATGTCACCATCTTACTACACTTGTTACCACCATCATCTTATCTTGTGCTTGATCCACCTATAATATACACATATAACAATTAAATGGCATCCTCACTTTATAAAACAATAACAAATATATGTAACCCAAACCCTCCTCAAACTAAATTCCATGTTCTACCTCCCTCATTCCCTGACATAGATTTCTTCTCTCGCTCACCTAATCGTAACCCCTTCTAATGTTTCCCTCCATATGCAACAACCCCCACCCACAAATCCTATTTCTCCTATGACCCCTACCTACATCTCCTTTTTTCTTTTATGTCCCCCTCATATAGCTCCTTATCCTCTTTTGACTCCCCTCAACCTATAATTTACTTCCCCTATGATGTGGCCACACCCCTTTCCTCACCCACATCCCTGCTCTACTTACTAACATGTATTTTACGTGATCACACCCCTGATCACCCCTATATTGATGGCATCCCTTATCCTTGACCACCTAATTACTACTTTATCCAACCCTCCTACATCCTTGACTTACCTACGTGACCCATAATCATCCCTATCGTGACCCTCAAACCATTATTTGACATGGATTTATTCTTATACACATACATATAAAACCAATAAAAAACCCAAAACACAATCCATACCTATTTTTGGCTCCCATCTTGATGTTGATCCTCTTGCCCTGCCTCATCACCATTTTGTATGCCCTAATCTTCTACCATAGACCTATGCCATAACTTCCCTCTCCCAACACATTATACTAACTTGACCTTTTATCCTTTTCTTTCAAATCCATTTGATGCCTTTTATACTCTTTTGATCTATTTTAATCACCTCTAATGCATCTTAAGTGGTAGTTGAGCCTCAACTACCTTCTCCCTTAGTGACCATGCCTTCATCCCTTGAGTCATTAAGCTCCAAACTGATGATACTCTCCTCCATGCCTAGTAAGGATCCTTAATCCAAAATTATGTAGACATATGATGCATACACCCACTAATGAAAAGCTCATACAAGCTCTTCAAATCTTACTACCCATCTTGATTATCTACCTCACCACATCGTAATGGTGGCCATTAGTGCAGTGCACTAACACAAGTTTCATATTCACTCCAGCCAATAAAACTTGGCTCATAGTGATGATGGCCTTTTATCAAAAACCTTTTGAATCCCCTACTATAAGACCCCCCCTTAAAACTTGGCTCATAGCGATACCCACTTCTAGTTCAATCGTATGACCCCATTTTTCCACCATTCTTTGCCTCTTCAACCAAAACCACTACCTTTATATCCACTCCATTTTTAGTGCCTCCACATTATTCTTTAATTCTTATTTATTCACTTTTCTCCCTATACACCTACTAATCCCACTACATATGGGATTAATCCACTTACCAACCTTTTTAAATATTGGCCTTCACCACCTTTTTATCCACACTTTGATAACCTCACTGATATCCTTATCCATGTCTCTCTGAGTTTCCATCACCCTCATTTCTCCTTCATCAATCATCTTGCCAACTCTCCCTCACTCTTTATCAAATCTACTCCATCTATTTCATGGACATGTCTCATGTCTCTCCCATCAGAATTGCATTATCTTGAGATCTTTTTAGACTATGTAGGTAGTACTTGGCCACTGTTTGGTGCCTAAGGATAGCTCGGCCACCATCTCACTCATCTAGCCTCATTCCCCAATCCTTTGGTCATTTCATCATATTAATTCTTATCTATTAACATAAACATCATATTAATTGATTCTGATTAGAGCTACATCCATCATTAATCTTATCAAAATCTTCATCTTATCTTGGCCACCAGCTCTCCCTTGCATGCATCCTTGCTTTGGATATGTCTAAATCTTGTAGCCTTTTAATCCTATCATCATTATGTTACAGTTTATTCCCCCTTGGGATGTGTCAACAACCATGACACCCATCATCTTTACTCCCTATGTAGGTGTTTTTATCAGGGGCATCATCACTTTATAGCTCATTGCTTAAGTCGATCCTCTTCTTCATCATCTATCTCACATTTAGCATCTCATCCCCTTACCTATCCATTTCATCCCACCTATCATTTCTTCTTTCAAGTGGCCATCCATCTCATTCTTCCCTGCATGTCCCCTTGAGGGGGCATCATATCCCTTAATATCATCTACTAGCATTCATCCATGACCTAGTTTTTCTTTGAAAGACCATAACTCCTTCCACTTTGATTCACTCATAATGCCCTCTCAAAAAGGGGGAAAATGTATGCACCTAATTTTTCTTGCCAAAATTATGCTTAATTTCATCACTTAATCCCATATTAACATTACCCCATTTTCAATTAATCAATTAATCCTATGGAATACCCCATTTTCCACCTAATCCTCAATTTTTAATTCTCTAAAATCCTAGCCTACCCCACAACCCCACTTTTCACCTAATCCTTGATTTTTATTTCTTTAAAATCCTAACCTACCCCACAACCACACGTTCTACCTAAATTCTTAATTTTATAATTATTTTTCATATATTTCCTTCCCAAAAGAAGGTCTAGAGGCTTCCCACCTCTAGAACCTTCTCCTCTTCAAATTCAAAATTTGAGATGTTGGGATATAAATAATCGAAAGCACACAATTGATTACGAAATACAAGCAACTTAATATGCAAAATTAACCAGAATCAACAAGTAACTAGAATCTAGAAATAACACATGATATGAGAGACAATACACAACTTGTATTAAAACTCTTTCAGAAGGAAATACAACAAAGAAGGCTGCCATAGTTCTTCTTCCTTACACACCTCTAGGGCTCCCACACCTCTAGGGCATAAACAGTAAATCTTCCCTCAAAGCTCTCTCTCTTAGGTCCCAACACCCAACTCAAACACAGAGTTGGTGTTCACCTTACACCTATGCTTTACGCACTCCATAAGTGCTCCACGCACTCCACAAGTACACAAACATACTTCAAGTAGATCTCCCCTGAACCTGCAACAACCTGCACCTCAACAGACCTTACTTATGGAAGGATCTTCCTTGCCTTCCTCTTTGCTCTATTTGAGTACACACTGTACTCCAAGTAGATCCTACCTGATTTTGCTCCCTGTTGTGTTGCTATCCTATCTAATCTTGCACACCTGTAAATCAATCTAGTTCTGCACACCTGTGAACCTTGACCTTGCACACACATACTCCTACAAATCAATGATCTTACTTACCATGCAGATCTACTATCGTAGCCATGCTTACCTAATGACCAAGATCATACACTCCTGAAGAACCCTGTTGATTCTCCAATCTAGCACTAGGAGGAACACACCATTGCTCACCTCACACACAGAAGGAGCTTATAATATTGCTCTCTTACTCTCTAGCACAAGTTTACAATACAATCCATGAGTCTATTATATAGATCTCATCCAAACAATAATTAGACATCCAATTACAATAATTAGATCCATAGCTCTCAGTCTAAAATTAGCTCTTGACATGCAAACACTTGGTTCATTAGCTAACTGCCCGTAATATACTCACAGCTCAAACCACAGGTGACTAACATCGGTCCCTATCTGCTTGAGGGGTGCCGATGCCAGCTGACTTCTGACCGACGTCAGTTGCCTTCTTGTCTGATCCTGACCGACACCGGCATTTGTAACACTCCAGCAACCTTCTCTGCAACCTCCTCCATGTCTACATCAGTGAAGCTTTTAGCTCCACACCCTAACAATCTCCCACTTAGAGATAAATAGCTGCACTGTATCTATACTTGTACCCCATCTAATCTGTTTCCTGGCTTGTATCCCTCTTCAAGCTCAATCCTGAAGATAACCCACCACACAACCTATGGTGTACCTCCTGTCATCTGAGTACCCTACCACATCTGAACCTACAATCCCATGTAGTGAAGTCTTAACCCTGAATAGCATGATTCCCTATTGCTGGTCCCTCTCAAATCCCTAAGAACCCACTTCTCCAAATTGGCTCCTAACTCTCTGACAACACCCACTACTTAGGCAAACTTAGGTCTATACCAGACCTCATGTGATTTTGAACACTAAACTGTCCAGCCCTTAGTGTGCTCTGGCTCTACATCCTAAGCCTCACCAACACCTGATTCACATCAGCTCCCACTGGAGACAAAATCAACCTGTGATCCTCCATGTCTCCCTTGCCAAAGAATTTTGCTGCTCCAAATTCTTCATA
Source organism: Torreya grandis (assembly GCA_037957365.1). Lineage (NCBI taxonomy): Eukaryota > Viridiplantae > Streptophyta > Pinopsida > Cupressales > Taxaceae > Torreya > Torreya grandis. The sequence continues at coordinate 901,630 of JARHVA010003124.1, read as the reverse complement.
GCAAACCACTAAACTAATCTTACCCATAGCTCAGTAAAACCCTATATGTACAAACCTACTAGCTAGCATACCATCCACATACAGCAACAGAATGATGTTGCAATCACCATCCCCCTGGTAAGACAAACCACAGTAGTTACCCTGATGTTGACTAAAGTCATGCTTTGTCATCCACCTTTCGAAACCTGTACCACTGTCCTGCAGCTTCCTCAAGACCATATGACCTGGTCTTCTATCTCATGTGTCCGTTCTCTCTATTCTTCAACTAAGGTATCCATTCGTCTCTGTGCTTTCATACCTGCTGGTAACCCTACCAAATCTCCCACTTGGTTCTGCATTCTATTCCTGCCATACTCCCACTGTTTCCTGGATCCTTCCTGCTCTGCACTCAGCAACTAGTATAAAGAAGAGGAACAACAAATTTGAGGCCTACTTACGTCTTCAGTCCTCCATATGGGCATTTGAGACTCCTTGACAGCATGTTGTCCACCCAAAATCTATTACAGTGATCGACCTTGGTCACCACACAGTCTGCATCTGATCGACGTCAGTTCCTGCGCCTGTCCTGACTACCAACCTTGCCGATGTCGGTGTCCTCCTGCTACCGACGTCGGTCCTCTTGACTGACATCGGTCTTACCTACTACTGACATCAATTTTCTTGCCGACATTAGTACCTGTGTTTTCCCATAAGTGATTACTTTTTACCTGTGAGCTCCTTTGAATCAAAACCCATGTCCAAACTGCCCTGCTCAGAAGTATCCAGCCCATCCACTGGTCTCTGTCCACCATCTCCTCCATAAACACCAAGGCTTTCCAGTTCTTAATCCTGTCAAATATATTTGTCTTCCACTTAAGAACATGCATCTCCTTCCTGCTCATGTGACCAAGCCTACGAAGCCACATCTCCATAATAAAAGAAGAATCAGTAATATAAACAAGTAGATAAAGAGTACCTATTTTCTTACCACTAGCTAATTCAAGTGCATCCACTGTGAGAGTTCTTGTGCATCTCTCATCACGCAACTCTTCTAAAGAAATTAGCCACATCTCCAAATCTGGGACCTGCATGACCTCCTTCAACACCCGTGTGTTGGCCGCCTGCAATTTCAGCTTCACTTCCCCTTTGCCAATTCTTTGGCAAGGCTCACCAGCTCCTCTCCCTGGGGCTGCATGGAAAGAGGCAATAGAATCTGTTATCCAAGATTCAACTTTATCCAAGAAACCTCCCAAAGCATCATGTGTAACAACACCTGCAACATCTGCATCTTCAGTTCCTTCATGTTGATCTGCTACCAACCAATAATCTTCTTTTACCTGCTCTTTCTTTCCATAGGACCGTAAGTGACCATCTGTGCTTTTCAACTCCTCCATTCTTAGCTTATTTTGATCTACCATTGCTCTACTCCCACTCACTCAAAAACCCTTGAGAGTGACCTATAACCAAACACAAAACCTGCTCCCTTCAACCTTAGCTCTGATACCACGTGTTAGGATATAAATAACTGGAAGCACACAATTGATTACGAAATACAAGCAACTTAATATGCAGAATTAACCAGAATCAACAAGTAACTAGAATCCAAAAATAACACATGATATGAGAGACAATACACAACTTGTATTAAAACTCTTTCAGAAGGAAATACAACAAAGAAGGCTACCATAGTTCTTCTTCCTTACACACCTCTAGGGCTCCCACACCTCTAGGGCATAAACAATAAATCTTCCCTCAAATCTCTCTCTCTTAGGTCCCAACACCCAACTCAAACACAAAGTTGGTGTTCACCTTACACCTGTGCTCCACGCACTCCACAAGTGCTCCACACACTCCACAAGTACACAAATGTACTTCAAGTAGATCTCCCCTGAACCTGTAACAACCTGCACCTCAACAGACCTTACTTATGGAAGGATCTTCCTTGCCTTCCTCTTTGCTCTATTTGAGTACACACTATACTCCAAGTAGATCCAGCCTGATTCTACTCCCTATTGTGTTGTTGTCCTATCTGATCTTGCACACCTATAAATCAATTTGGTTCTGCACACCTGTGAACCTTGACCTTGCACACACATACTCCTACAAATCAATGATCTTACTTACCATGCATATCTCCTATCATAGCCATGCTCACCTGATGACCAAGATCATACACTCCTAAAGAACCCTACTGATTCTCCAATCTAGCACCCACACTTGGTACTGTGGCACTAGGAGGAACACACCATTGCTCACCTCACACATAGAAGGAGCTTATAATATTGCTCTCTTACTCTCTAGCACAAGTTTACAATACAATCCATGAGTCTGTTATATAGATCTCATTCAAACAATAATTAGACATCCAATTACAATAATTAGATCCACAGCTCTCAGTCTAAAATTAGCTCTTGAGATGCAAACACTTGGTTCGTTAGCTAACTGCCCGTAATATACTCACAGCTTGAACCACAGGTGACCGATGTCGGTCCCTATCTACCTGAGGGGTGCCGACGCCAGCTGACTTCTGACCGACGTCAGTTGCCTTCTTGTTTGATCCTACTAACGTCAGTTGGCCTGACCGACACCGACATCTATAACACTCCAGCAACCTTCTCCGCAACCTCCTCCATGTCTGCATCAATGAAGCTTTTAGCTCCACACCCTAACATGAGAGGGAAAATCTCCCTCTCAAATCCCCTCTAGCCCCTTCTAAACACATATTTAAAATAGGGTCATTACCAAAGCATGGGGAAATTATAATAACAAGGAAGAGATTCAAGTTCATGCTCTCTCCATAGCCTTCATAATACTAGCCTTCATATCCCTTTTGCATTCCTCATAACAATCTATTGAGCTAACCATCTTGAAACCATTAATCAAGCAATCCAAACACTCAAATCAAGTTGTATTGAAGAATCTATTAGACCATCTTAGAGAGAATACAAAAGAGGATAAAAATGATGGTAAGTCTATTTTAAATTTTGATTGCTCTTCTAAATTCTCTCATACTAGTGATCTTTATAGGAATTTGGGTAGATTTAGTGTTGTTTGCATTTAAATCTATTTTGCTCAAATTTTTATGGGGATACATAAATAAAAGAATAAATATAATAATATCAATAGCCACTAATTTTTACAACAATTAATTTATCTGATTATTCTATAAATTGTAATGAACTAGAATAGGTGTACTTATCTAGAAAACTAACTAAGACAGATAAGTGGTAGGCTAAAAACTAGTGCAGGAATAGTGTAAGGTGTCACCTTTAAGAAATAGGTGTCAAAACCCCTCTTGGATAGTAATGCAATCCTTTTGTTAATAACACACTGCATTAGTGTCCCCTGTGCCATGCTAATGTCCCTATGTAGTAGAGATAGTGAGTTTTTAGGTAGTCCTTCACCTAGTTTTAAGAATCCTATGCATGTGTGATTGAATGTTATATCATTATCTATTCCCCATTTTGAATTACTCTAATGTAAAACCCTAGGCCTCCATGTTTGTTAGGGTATTTTAGGAGCACAAGTAGAAAAAGAGTAGCACTATTAGGGTAGGTTGGACATGACCTCAAAACCTTATATATTGAGTGTTGTCTACATACCAATACCTTAAAAGGGGATCAATCTCGATGTACTTCTCCTAATTTAAGTAATGGTGTAAGTGTAAGTGAATGCTAATATGAATGTCGATTTGAATGTTTTAAGTGTGACTTGGGACTAGAAATTTAAGTAATCTAATTTTTAGGTTGTTGTAGATGGGTGTATGTATAAGTAGGGTAGAATATGGATCAATAACCTTGATTTGCACAACTATTTTTGAGTTTTTTTGTGAGTATTTGCATTTGATTTCTATCTAAGCGATAAATAAATTAAATTGGTCTATATGTCATTTTGGTGCTTATCGAGACATGAAATGAGTCTAGGCTAATCCTATGGTGCTTTGAGAAATGAAAATATATTTGTTGGGGGTGAAAAGAGATAAAAGATAATACCACTACTCCTTTGCCAATAGCATAATGCACTATAGTCCAAAGGGCCATGTTATTGTCCAAATGGTAGAAATGAGTGAAAAAGGGACATGGGTGTTTAATTGAAGGCTCAATACTATTTTTGGTATATCTTGGGATGGGTTAGACTCATACAAAAGCTAGAAAATGATCAAGAGAGGCCTTAAAATAGGTCTAGGGCTAAGCTAAAGATAAGTTGGTCTCATGTGACACTTATTTCACTAAAATGACATTTTAGATGACTACATTCACCCCCTTTATTCTATAAATGCAACAAAGTGAAATGACTAGGATAAAAGAAAAAGAAATGTACCTGGATTTACCTATGAGGCAAAGCCCATGAATCTGGGTCTATGTCTGTGAAGCATGCTCCATTATGTGTCTTAAAAATGAAACATGAATGAATCAATCCTTACTTAAGAAATATCAAAAACAAATATAAAACTGAGTAAAGATATGAGAGAAAGAGGAAAGGAATGAATACACCTTGTCAGGTACAAAAACTAATACAAAAACCTAGTGACATCCTATGTGTGTGTGTAGATGGTGATCAAATAGTGAATAACTCATAGTGATCTAATGGATTGCTCAATCCTCATGTGTGGGTGGCTCAAGAACTCAACTTGGCCTTGAATCCATCATTGTCCACTTGTGGATCATAGTTTGTGAATAGCTTGGATTGGACTGATGAGTTTTCCAACTCTCTTATGTAGATGGCTCAAGAACTCAAGTTGGCCTTTACTCCATCATTACCTACCCATGTTGGGTAGAAGAAGTTAAAATTGAAACTAGTGTCATGAAATTATGAAAGATGGCTATGGGCCACTTGGGAACTATGATTATAAAATAACTCAAGGAACACTTAGGAATGCCAACCACTACATATAAAATGAAGCATTAATCTAGTGTAAACCTAGTGCAAAATTAGTGTAAATGGTGTCTAGAGTATGCAACATGGAGAATGACATGTAGCTACCATTCCATCTGAGCAATTGGTGCCAAACTGAGCATGTTAAAATAATGTGCTAGGTACATGCCCCAAATCATGATATATGTGCATATGGATTTTGGACTAAGTTATCTAATCTACGTGTGTACATGTCTGAAATTGAAATGGGAATCATCATGTCATGCATGATGCCTCCAATTTAAGTAAAACTATGTCATTCTTCATAAAAATTGAGCATATACTGATTATATTTGATAATAAGTTTTTGAAACTATGCAAACTTGGATTATACCTATTATACCTTTATAACAATTCTAGATTTTTTTGTTTTTGTGTCTACTAAGTAGTAGCACAGTGCCCTGGTTAGTAGTGCATTGTGCTAGTGTCCTCTATGCCACACTATTGACCAAATTTTTTATTTTTGTGTAAAACTAAGATTGATTTGGGTGTGACTATTTTTCACTATATTTTCTTGAGTCTGGGATTAGTAATCTATGACTACATGCTAAAAACTATGTTTTGAGTGCACTAAGATGGCTTGATCTTTGTGACAAACCCCTATGAATTCCCCCTCTTTTGAGGGGAGTTATTGAACCTCTAAAATAACTATCCTCAAAATAAAAGTTATGCATCATGTGTGTTAGACTAAAAACATGTGATATCTATGTGATAAACTAATATAATGTGTATACATGACATTAGAATGTAAAATTTGATTGATCATAAGTTGGTAATGTATAATGTATGTTAGATCTAGGATTCACAAAGTTGTCAAGATAGATATACCAATGTAAGCATATATATTAACAATAAATCTGAATATAATCTGAGTAAATTACTTAGGGTATGGGGCATGATGTCCATCAAGGCACCTAATAATGAAGGGGAGATGAATGAGATACCTGATGGAGTCACAACTAGATGTGAATGTAATAAGCAAAATATAAGTGTCATGGCCATGATGCATACATGAAAACATACATATAAGCACATGAGACATGCAAAGTAGGCCAAGGGGTGACAATACAAGGGACATGAGCACATGTCACTAAGTTGAAGAAAGTAATACATACAAAGACATGTTCAAATGTATGTATGCACATTCAATAAAGCACACAAGGACATGGGCACATGTCCAAAGCATACATACAATGAAGTAGCTTAGAGTCATTTAACAATGGCATATTCAAATACCCTCGAGTAGATGTAGAAGCCAAAAGATAATCAAATCTAAACTAGGGAATTTAGAAATGAAAGTATGCATAAACATGCAATACCAATATGTATAAGAGTAAAGATGTACAGAAGTTGAGTCTATAGTAGTATTAGTTAGCAAAAAATTAGTATAGTATAGAATGATATAACTTGGCAAATGGGAAGTTGTGTAGTATAATGGCCCCAATGGTGAATGTAAGAATGAAAAAGTTAAGGGGAAAGAAAAAGTAAAACCAAAACCCTCTAGTTTTAAAAAACAAAATGCTGAAGAGAAATTTGAGTGGGAAAGTATAGAAAGTTCTGAGAAGAATGTTTTGGAGGAAGAGGAAGGGACGGAAATTGGGGATTTTAGTTCAAATCTGGAAGGTTATAAGGAAAATGAAGAAAAAAGAGACAAAGAAAATGAAGGGGATAAAACTAAGGAAAATACAAAGTAGAATAATTCTAATCATGAGGATAATTAGACTGTGTTAGGGGGAAGTGTTAAAGACACAAATATTTTACTTGATGATCCAACTTTGATAAGAGAAAAGGAACATATGGTTTTTGGTTTCCACTCGTGCTATGGAGATAAGGGAACAAGAAAAGGATGATCCTGTCCATCATGAAGACCCTACAGAGACAAAAGAGGAGAAAATGATGGAAAGGGAGGACCAAATTGAAAAGGATGAGTCCTCTCCACAGGAGAATGCAGATGACAGTTGTGATGCTTGGCAGAGAGACACTAAGTTTTCCTTCATGAATTCGACCAAATTCAAAGTTGATGCTATTCTCCAAGTCAATTCATGGATGTATAAGGAAATAATGGAGCTGAAGAAGAAAGAAGAAATAATGCAACATAACCAGGAAGCTGACAAGATCAAAATCAATAATTTGGAGATACAAATGAGAGATATTCCAATTAAACTTAAGGATTATGAGAATAATCTGAGAAGGCTCATCAAGGAAAGTAGAACAAAAATGGAGGAGGTAACTTCAAGCATATGTGCAGCTCCAGCTAACCTTGGAAAATGAGCTAATGAAGAAATAAAATCTTTGGAGGGGCCAAGCAAGATGACCAGGCAGAGCTCGAGGAGGAAAGCCTTGCAAGAAGCTGCTACTTCAGCTACAATATCCATACAGGATACCACAATGATTGGAAATGAGGCTATGAAGATGATCCTAGAATTAGAAGACTAGGGTCTTCTTTGTTGCTATTGTTTTTGTTCTGGTCCCTTCTGCTAGATGTTATAACGAGTTCTAAAATTTGGTTCTTAGTTTTTATACTTATTTTGAGTTTCCAGGTCTTTATAAAACCTGTGATCTTTTTTATGGTTTTGGTCTGTGGTTTTAGGTCCCTGTAAAACCTGATTTTGATGCTATTTTTTAGTATGTTTTAGGAATGATCTTCCTGTTGGGCGTTATTGTTTCATCTTTATTTCTCTGTTATAGGGTTTTGGGGTCTCTTCAAAACCTGCTTTTACCTTAATCTAAAACAATGTTGAACCTATGTATCTATGTATGTGCCCCCAGTGAGTGAATAGTATAAAATCTAGATCTATGTGGACCTGAGTCCTATAATAATCTATAGGCACTCAAAGGAACAAGTGAAGCATTTATGTATGATAAAATCAACTACACTAACATAGATAACACATGTATTACCTGGTAAATATAAGGAATGTAAACATGGAAATGCATACAATCTAAAATTTGTATTTTTGAGTAATACTTGAATGTTTTTGTATTTTTTAACAGATCATATTATTTTTATATTTTTTTAGTATAATCTATGTATAAACATTATGAAAATGAAACTATGTACAAGTAATGTGTAATTAAATGAGATTATATACAAATTAAATGTAGTGCCTCTATATGCCTAAGAGCACATTCATAAGATGTGGATAGTCAAATGAAAGATTTGGTGGGAGGTCATCTAATGTCAGATATTCAATCTACCCAAACTCAAATAAATCATAATCATCATGATCATCCTACCATGTTGTTAGTATAAGTATAGTCATATCCTTGGTGTTAGTTTGGATTTTGTGCATTATAATAGCATGTTGTTCTACTATGGAAGAAGCCTCATATGTGGTCCTAGGGTAAACCACATTGGATTGACAGATGTCTGTATGAAACCTGTGATTCTCATTTGATCCATCATGCAAGATAAGAACTGTGTCCTTCATAATTTAAAGTCAAAGATATGTCTATCTGATCAACTATGGCATCTATTACCTATAACCATGTACTACTAAGTGTGACCCATGTATGAGTGCATATGCTCTTGATAAAGAGGTGTGTTGACCACTTTAGGGACACATGCAACTGGAAGTGTGATATGTCCTAATGAGTCCTAATAATATATAACATGTTGTATCTTAGTCTCCTAATGTCCTATATGCTATAAGAATGACAATGTGTATAAGTTTTGGGATCATAATATTTATCTATAGCAACATGAGGGATGTATTAATCATTGATGAAAGCCTGAATAAGCAAGAGATCATTCCATGAATGTTTGTGTTGGTAAATAGCCCATTGTGGTGTTAGTACTAGTGGAGGTTATGTAATCTGATTTTCTAATACTATAATATTTTCATGTAATAAATGATTCTAATTTTGTAATTTTTAAATTAGATTTCTCATACTTATAATTTCATCTCATAGAGTCACACAAGTGCAAAACCTAGTTGCTTTCAATTGAACATGTAAGCACACACTTTGAAGAGGGGATGTGGTAAGGGGAGGGTTTGAAAAAGGAATAAGATGAATATATGCATTATAAATAGTAGTATATGTTACCTCACTAATTAGAGGAGTAATAGCATGGACCTGGTTAGAGGGAAAGTAGTTATCACCATCTTGGAGGAGAGGAGTAGGAGATTCTTGCCTATCCATGAAATATGCAAATGAAACTTGACAAGGGGTTCTTAGGGTATAACACATCAGGTTTGACAACCCCAACATAGCCACTAAAAATAGGAAAAAAAAAGGGAAAGAAACCCTAATATCATGTAGGGTTACGTTTTGGATGCTATTCAAAGTAAGTCAGGTTCACTAAATGATTTAACTTTTTGAGGGAGTTATGGAATGTAAAACCTTAGGTTGTTAAATTATTGAAATAATAAATCAAGGAATAAATATAGCAATATCATTAATTATTTATTTGTATAGCAATTGATTTATGTCATTATTATAAAAATAGCAATGAACTAGAATAGGTGTATTTAGTTGGTAAATTGACCGAGATAGACAAGTGGTAAGATGGAAACTAGTGCAGGAATAGTGCAAGGTGTCACCAATAGGAAACAGGTGTCAAAAATCCTCCTAGATAGTAATGTGGTCCTTTGGTTAATAATGCACTATGTTAGTATCCCCTATGCCACACAAATGTCCTTATGTAGTATAGATAATGAGTTTTTGGGTTGTCATTAACCTGGTTTTAAGAATCTTGTGCCTATGTGATCGAATGTTGGATCATTGTATATTCCTTGTTTTCATCAATTTCCTTGTAAAACCCTAGGCTTATATGTTTTTTAGGGTATTTAAGGATCATAAGTAGAAAAAGAGTGGCATTATTAGGGTAGGTTGGACATGACCTCAACACCCTATGTGTTGAATGTTGCCTATATACCAATACCTTGAAAAGGGATCAAGCCCAATGTAGTTCTCCCAATTTAAGTATGGGTGCAAGTGTAAGTGAATGCCAGTATGAGTGCCAATTTGAATTATTTGAGTGTTACTTGAGACTGTAAAACTGAGTAATTTAAGCTCTAGGCTCTTGTGGATGGGTGTATGTAAAAGTGGGGCATAATATGGATCAATGACCTTGATTTCCATTTAGGGGATAAATGAATGAAATTGGTTTATATATAGCAATTTGGTGTTTTTTAAGACATGAAATGGGTCTAGGTCGACCCTAATTTGATTTAAGAAATGGAATGATATCCATTGGGGGTGAAAAGAGATAAGGGATAATAACACCACCCCTTTGCCAATAGTGTAGTGCACTATAGTCCAAAGGGTTGTGATAATGTCCAGGTGGAAAGAATGGGTGAAAAAGGGACCTAGGTGCCTAAGTGAAGGTTCATTGTTACTTTTGGTATATTTTGGGATGGATTGGTCTCACACAAAAGCTAGAAAATGATCAAGAGAGGCCCTAAGATAGGTTTAATGCTAAGCTAAGGATAAGGTGGTCTGAAGTGACACTCATTTCACTAAAAGGACATTTTAGATGACTATAGTTTCATTAATCCTAATAAACTTCTTAAGACACATTTTGTGGTAACTAACCTAGATATTAGTAATATCTATGTTACCACTAGAACCACCAACTATGGGACTCCTCCCTATTCCATGGCTCTTAAACCTTTATTCATGTAAATGGTATAAGATGAAAGTGACCTTTAATACATGGCTAAAAAGATCTTCTTCATCAATGAAAATCCCTAACATAGAGGTAAGGATCCTACAATCATCTACAACCTCATGATGGGATCTTATATTAAAGAAACCCATTCACCCTCACCTAGATTTTCTACAAGATTTGGGGCAAGTCATTTTATGACTTTTACCGCACCTTTACCCTCTCTCATGCCTCCTAATAATATGACATCATCCTTAATGCATTCTTTCACCTTCATGCCTTGTTTCACCTCCATGCCAAGTATGTATACAAACATGGCAGGTGTGACTTTTAGTGGGTCTACTCAAAACACCCACACTAACACCCAATCCCATTTAATTACTAGTACATCTAATGCTACTAGTGCTTTTAATGCCACTAGTGCATCTCACGCTACTAGTGCATCTCAAACCCTTAATACTTTGCATAATACTAATGCATCCAATGTTACTTATACTAGTCAAAACACTATTCAAACTAATTAGTTACTATTAAAAACTCTCAATTAAATGGCTACCTTTCAAACTAATAATCCCAATCAAATAATGTAAATGAAAAACCATTTATTGCATCTTCAAAACCAACCTAGACCTACTCAATATGGATTACAATATCCTAATGCCCCCCACCCCCCATTATAGATGGATATGGTAAAATTATACCATAACCCACACTTATTAACAAAACTATTAAAAACTTACAAAATAAACATATTATTTCTCAAATTACAAACATAGACACAAGTGGCATATCTCCCACTATCACTTAAAATGGATCTAGGAATCTAGCCATGTATTTGAAAACCTTTGGACATTTATATAAATATTGAGTTAAACTTGATACCTTTGATGCCACCAAAGTTTTAGCTAAAACCTTTTCAAGTGATGCCTTATATTGGTATAACCAACTTAAAACACATTCCATCACTAGCTTGGAAGACTTAGTCAATGCATTAGTTCAAAAATTCCAAACTAGTGATCTTCCTAAAAATAACTTAACCCATTTTATCAACTCTACACAATTGGAATATGAAATGGCACAAGTTTTTATTAAACTATGGAAATCCTTGTCTAACAAATCTAAGCATAATATGTTGGATGATAACCTAATACACTTATTCACTTATTTTATTCATCCTAAATTATAATATTGTGTAAGGACTCTTTCTCTAAAATCCTTAGAAGAAGCCCTTGACCAAGCTAAATGTTGAAACTTACATATACGATAATTTTAACCTTCGTACCATCCAATAGGGAATCAAATGTTTGTAAAAGGTAAAAATCAACATACAACTAATGATAGTGTTAGGGATACTTATGAATCCATACACACTATTCAATCCATTACTCTAAGTAACCCTATAGATCATAATCCTCTAATGCCAAATAATAACAATTCTCTCTAGTTTCACATTTTCTCAAGTGTATCATGTGGATTTATAAAAACCACTTTCCTTAAAATAAATTAAAAATAATCTTCCATGACCTCCCCCATGAGATCTTGATCCTACATGCCTTATCAAACATTGGTATGATCCCCATAAATTTTGCTTAGTTTCATTCAAGTTAAGGCCATTCTCGTGAAACTTTTTACCAATTACAAAACTTTGATATGGATTATATTCTTTGACTTAACTTTGATTATGAATCTCTCATACATACATGTCAACAATATTATGAAATAATAGCTAAGGCTCATGAAACTAAAAACTAAAAATAAAGCCTTCAATCAAGCCAATCCTCATTTATCCATTTATAAGGATCCACTTCCTAATTGTCAAGCTAACATTAATCAACCTCCTACTACCAACAATGTTAAAATTATTATATATCCTAGCATCAATGACAATAATGTTATCAACATGAATAATATGAGAAGAGTAGTTTCTTATATCTATCATTATCTAGCCTCTAACCATAAAAATTTCTACAAACTTTACACACTGTTCAAGACTCCTACCCATCCCAAATCATAGAATTAGGGCATGCAAAACCAATAAAAACATAAGTATCAAATCCAATAATGTAAATTGACAATACCTCTCACTACCATTGATATAAGTTATACTTCCCCTTGTAACTAAAATATCTCAAGTGGATAACTCCAAAAACTTCAATTGGTATTTCTTCCAATCAAACACAAGAAACCACCAAATATAAAACCACATTACCTAATATAGATACAAGTACCTACAACAAATCAACCTATCTTTACCAAACCTAAAATAAACATACCTGATCAACATAAATTTCAATACAATTCCAACCCACACTCAAAGAATTTATTACAATATTATTCACCTTTATATAATAACACTCTAATGGGTTATGATGAATGGGATTCCATATACTGAAGCTTTCACATGCCTCCCATATCAAATCATTTTTTTAGAACTTATGATAACTTCTTCATCATCATCATAATTGATTAATGTAATTATTATTCAAAATAAACATCCCGTCATTCCCCACCCATGGGGTAAGAATCTACCTTGTTAGGATCTAAAGATATCATCCTTCAATAACATCAACAAATGTCTATCTACATTGATGAAATAATGGACACTTATCTTTCACTCATATTTTCTATCTCTTCCATGATTCTCGATGATATATTGCTTTGTGTAGATGACCCACCATTATTAATTAGTGTATAGATAGGAGATATCTAATTCAAATATGACTTTAATCAATTAAGTTTTAGGTACTTGTGTTGCTTCCCTTGATTTTAATAAAACACTAGGATATTTTGAATGCAATCTTAAATACACCAAAATACATGTGAAAGATATGATCAAAGATAAATGCATCCTTTAGGTTACATTTAAATTCCTATCATGGTTCCTTGAGTCATGGTATATGTGAAAATTCCACTCAAAATATCTTACTCAATTGACCTTGGACACATTTCATGAGAGAAATTACCTCATCAACATGCGAATTTATTAAATTTCCCTATAATGGTGCTATATACAAGATTCAAAGAGACCCAACTTCTTAGAATTTTGAGACAATTCCAAGACTGATGTGTTTTTAAGATAACTACCCTTGAAACTCTACCTAATATCCTTTTTCATGAATTGCATACATGCTTTAATTATCCCATCAACTCTATACTTGAGGTTATAATGGTCATCCCAAATTAATAAGGAAACATACCACCTAATATTTTAGATTCCAATGATGATGAACCATATGAGATCAGTTTAAAAATCAAAATTTTCTAATATATCTTGTAACATAAATTGCTCCATTACCTCCTTCTCTATGACCTCAATCTCATCAAAAACCATGTGAAAAAATTCTAGTTACCCTAACAAAAACCAATAATTTCATTCACCATACCTCTTCAATTGATAAAATCATTGACATTCATGTACTATTGACCTTTACACTCCTAATTATGATGATGGTTATTATATAGATGATATATTTTTAGTTGGACTTTGCTTCAAGCTAATAATTTTAAGATACTTAGATATCATTCTTGTTTAGATACATTATCTTAGTTCTATTCACATAGTTCCTTCTCTTGCCATATAGTAATTAATATTAGTTCTTCATCTGAGTGTTCATAGGTCTGAGATGAAGCACATACACACTAATCCTCCAGTCATTATAGATCCTCTTCAAAGTATGATTTATGGACTATGTCCATGACCAAAACTTACCAATTTTATAGATTACATGATCATTCTAGTCTTACTTCCCCCAGAAATGTCAGCTACACTACTCTGACCAACTATGAGTCCATCGATTGATGTGTTCTAACCTAGTGTTGACCCTATTTTGAGTTATCCTATTTTTGATGTAATATTACCTTTGCATAAGCTTGATCCTCTAACAAATATTATAGGTAGATGAGCCTATATTGTGAGATCCATAAAATTGTTAATCATTGGGCTAAGGACTCTTAGTGCACATGATAGTAACAAGCATACCTCTTCTTCTATAATAACACTGATAGCTAACCTTCGACCATATGTATAACTAGACATACTTATTATTTTCCTTGTACATGTAGCCATTCTTCTCCTCATTTATGACATAGCTTTAGTAATACATTGATACACTTCATCTAGACATAACACATCTAAAATACAAGAGATTACCACCTCCTAAGATTCTTCTAGAGTACATCCCTCAATATGGGGAAGTTTATTGTCTCTGGCATCAATGTACTACACACCATACTAATAAATGTTGAATGTTTCAGTAGTATTTTTGAGATTTTTCACAGCCTATGCCTTCTCTAGCTCAACCTCATTCTCCAGGTCATTCATAGACAAAGATTCTTCCTTCTCTATAGCCTATACCTTTACATAGATATGCAAATATTATTCGCATTTTGACACCTCTTCCTCATATTGAGTATCCCACACAAGATGTACTTTAGGAGCATCATTCTTTGTCTAGCATGCCTACCTTATTTGTAGAGATGATACAACAAGAAGTATTTTCATGACTTTCTGTGAAGATTGATGAGACTGATTAATGTCATAATTCATCTACACAAGGATTTATCAGATGTTATGGATGATATTTACCATGAGATTTATCAGTATTTGTGAATATATCATGGTGTTTCTATCACATTATTTATTGCATTATTATATGACTTGGATTTGATTTATGAGCATATATGGATATTATGTTTTTTCTTATTTACATGTCTCATGGATTTTTTTTCATGCATTAATTTATCTTTCACATCTTTTGATTTAAAATTAATATCTTGTGCATTAATCTTATTCTCATGGTTTAATTTTTTTGCATTATTTAAATCTTCTCTCAAATTTTCTCAAATTTATTTTTTTTATGTTTTTTATGTCATTTAAAAATAAGATAATTATTATTGTGACATGGTTCTACAACACACATCCCTTTATTACCCTATTTGTATTGTATGATCAGTTATCGAGCATACTTCTCATTCTATCATTACATATATATATATATATATATATATATATATATATATATATATATATACATATATATATATATATACATATATATATATATATGTATGTATATATATATATATATGTATATATATATATATGTATATATATATATATATATGTATATATATATATATATATATATGTATATATATATATATGTATATATATATATATATATGTATATATATATATATATATATATATATTGATCTCCATCTATCCCCCTTTACTCCCTTTTCATACTAAGTACACATATAGTTAAGACTTGAGATCACACGTTGGTTTATAGGCTAGCCTAGTTGTTTAGTTAAACATGCCAATGTCTCTAGGTATTTTGTCTCCTATAACCAAAACCTAATTCTCATTTGTGTTTGTCACTTATATCACTCATGTTTGGTTACTCCAAGTCCATATAGAGGAGGAATCAAAAAATCCATAAAAATTTAAAAACCAAATCATTTAAATAAAATACAATGATCAAAAGGTAAAAATGAACATTCAAAAGTCAAAATCACACCAAAAGACTCACTACGTCTCCTATTTATAAGTGAAGATCAAACTCCATAGTTGGCCTCATAATATAGTTGAGTCCATTGGGGTGTGGTAGGCCAGTGGATCGGGATATGAGATTAAAAAATTATATATAGTTCTACCTACTTTCTCACACAAGTACACAATCTTTGCAGTAGACTTACGACTTTGTAAGGCGTCTTGAGGAATAGGGAACATGATGTGGGAAAGTAATTTCATTTTACTTTTCTTGTATTTTTAACCTTCATGAGTTGATCCTAGTAATACACTTATTTGTGCATAATTTTTTATGTTTATTGTGAACAATTACCTTTCTACATATGGCATCCACTAAACTCTTAATGCGTCCCTATTTACTTAGTATATCTCATGCCTATTAAGGTTTTATTAGAAACACATATGTCATGATTTTTTCACTCCTTAAATCATTACAACAATCCTAATATTCCTCTTTGATGAATATGTTTTGTTAAATGATCATACCCCTAGAGTTTTCTTTTTGTGTGTTATAATATAAGACCTTGGATAAGACCAAACCTTCCTCACAAACATCTCCTTATTTCATAAACCTATTCTCAATATTACCATTTACCTCATTGGATTTCCCTTTGTGAGTTGTAGTGTAAGACCTTAGATAGGACCAATATTTCCTCATAAAATATTCCTAACACCTCTATACCATGATTAGTCATAAAAATAACTATCAATCTTGATATTTACATAATATTTTACTTAACATTTTTTTTACACACTTATCAACTTGACTTAGTGTGTTTTACATTTTGATTTACATATAATTTTCATACTTCCCATCTTGATTTAGTATGTTTCACATTTTCTTAGCTTCAATCTATTTTCATTTTACACGCTTTTTACAAATATTTGATTTATAGTGTTTTACATTGCATTTTACTCATCATTTTACATACTTCCCATCTTGATTTAGTATGTTTAATGTTCTTTATTAGTTTCAATCATTTCCATATTACACATTTTTCAACTTAATTTAATGTGTTTTATACCAATTTTATTTGCATTAGATACTTTTCAAATATTGATTTAAGTGTATTTAAAAAATTCTTTCCTTTATCTATATTTTACATATTTTTCATCATGATTTAGTCTATACATCTCTTATTATTTTATCTATACATTTTACATTGTATTTTCTTCTATCATTCTTTCTAACCATGTATTTGTTCACAAATTGATAGAAAAGAATCCAAACATACATCACATATTTTCTCATAGCATATAATAAAAATTAAAACACATTTGCTATAAAATATATATATATATATATATATATATTAGTAACATCCATGATCAATATAAAACAATAAACAAAGAGATATATATATCTATAGATCAAGTGTTTGATACAATAAACATGATACAAGGACAACACTAAAAATAGATCTATGGTTGTGGTCTATCATGTCCATCTAGTGGATGAGCCACACTACCCATGGATGCCTGTAATTATCCCCTCCAAATATTTCATTGTAATGACTCTGTCTGGGAACGTATACCCTCTAGCTAACCCTATAGATTGGCCACCCAGGCCTGTACCTATGTTATTTATCTTGCTATAACCATATGATCAACACACTCCTCAACTACTGACTACCAGGCCCACAACTCTCCCTATCCCACTCTAAGTGGTAGTCATGTGGTATCTCCTCATGTCTACAACTATCATGTTGCATCACCAACCAACCAAAACTAATCAGCATACGTTAGGGCATATGGTACAATAGGATCAACCATAATTGTAGTATCATGTGCAACAATACACCATCTAAACTCATGATGTATAGCTTGTACTATCACAACCCATCTAAACTCCTCCTTAGTAGTATCTGTAAAATAAAAAATAAATATACATTAGATCTCACATATATATAAAATATCTAAACATCTATCTAAATAAACACACACACACACACACACACACACACACACACACACACACACACACACACACACACACACACACACACACACACACACACACACACATATTCATCTATCTACTACTTAAAATAATACCAAACACTTACCAACAATGGTATCCCTCAAACAATCTCTCTATCAACATGACCTCTAAGTACCTCCATTGGAGCATGTCTCTGAGGTGATGTAAAACTAGAGCATGACATGGTCCCATCTAGATCTATTGCTCTATCAACCAACTTTTTGCTACTTGTGATGTGGGATCTCTCTACTGAGCCATATCCCCCTATGCCTCCACTACCACCTGTAAATGTCTCTATCATCATGGTGCTCATGGTAGAAATTTTAAAACCTATTATGGCTCAATAATTGCCACATCCACATCCTCAACATCAATTTTAACCATCTCCACTTCTACAACTGCTACCTCCTTAACAACTCTTATTACTCTTTATTATCATCATTGACCAGTCTAAGGCCTCAATCAATATGGATAAATCACATTTACATAAAAAGGTACTCTTATGCCCCCACTAACTCTCATATCCCTAACATGACATGCCCAATACTTAGGCACTACTATCAAAGCCATTGGATGTGGCAATACTAACTATCCACGTAGGTGAGAAACGGGATGTGGCTCTACCCACCATGTATAGTGTCTAGTAATCCATACAAGGGCTAATCCAAGAGCAATAATGGGTAAAGTTAGCCAACTAATCATAATGCCTAAATAATTCTACCATACAATGTTACCATGAGTAATAGTTTGTAGTGACAGGGTATGTGGTATAACACTTATCACATGATCTTATCACCATCTAAGCACCTGAGGTAAACTATCATTGATAACATGGGGTAACCCAACTAGTTTATACATAATAAATATCTAATATATCCAAATATAAATCAAAATAATGGGCCCCATAGTCTTCTACCCATGAGACAAGATGTATATGTCATGAACTAGTTGTACCCAAATCATTGACCCTAGGTAGTATAAAGTACCCTATTCCAAAATCAACTGACATAAGGTGACCACATATAACAGCACTTTCCCATCTAATTTATGATAAAGCACACATGATGTCACAAGGCCAATAACCACCTTTTATCCCCATCCACCTCCCATCATAAAGTGTTGGTTAGTCACTCCCATACTCCTAATAACATCATGATTAAGTTAACACTAAGTGGGATCCTACACATCTCCATAATCCCACCAAAACCTAATGGTGTCAAACATGCATGATCATCTATCATTAGCCTATCTATCAATTCAGGTATTTAGGCTACATCTACCAAATGCCAAATCCTTCATCACCTCTATAAAATTCCAAACAACAAAATATGTATTAGTCCTCAATCTAAGATAATCATAAAATACATTCTAAAATTAATCAAAACTATTTTTAATTCAAAAATTAACTACTTCATCAACCTAATTTTGACATTTTCCTACCACTTTATACTATGTTAGCCACATATTTCACTATGTTGGTCAAAAATACAAATATTATACTAAGTTGTCTAGGCAATAAACTATGATGACCATTGTTTCAAAATTAAAGCTACATCAGTGGATTTAAATGCAGTCATTTAAATCACATAATTCCAACTACTATACAGTTGGCTAGGTCATTTTACTATATCAGCCACTTCATATGAAGTTGGCCACCTTTTTAAATTATGTCAACAATTTTCCTACATTAGTGCATTGGCCAATATGTACGCAGTCGACCACTTAAATATTACTAACTAAATCGGCCCTCCCCTATGCAATCAGCCATTCATGAGAAAATTACATCGGCCACATGCTATGCAATCAGCTACCCTATTGTACCTTTACATTCTAAACTGAGTCAACCTAGCTGACTCCATTCATTTTCTATGATGATTTTTCACATGTTTATCATTAATGCCTTAAGCATTAATGACTCACTTCACTACCTACCCATTAACCATCCTAATTTCTAGTCTACCCTAAAAAATCTTAGGGTAAATTTTGCTACATGGATTTTGCCTAACACCTAATTTTTCAAATTCACCATATTTTCCAATAAAAAATAACAAAAATTTAAAATTTAAGGTGTCACTTACCTGAGTCATGTTAGTAGTTGTTGTTATGCATCCCCTAGCTAGCACTCCTCATCTTCGAGCCATAGTCTCTCTCCTCACTCTTTTGGGTCTCACCAAGATTTATTTTTCTCCAAATAGAAAAATTACAGAAGAATAGTTTGATATTCTATTTATATTTTAATTTGTAAATTCTTTAACTATCGATTATTTTTAATAACTCTTTTCCAAACAAAAAGATATTTTGGATTCCTAGCATTGTAGAGAATTTTTATACATATAACAAATAATTTTACAAAAAAAATGAATTTTATCTTATTTTTTGGGTCCACCTAATGTTCCCTAATTAGATGCCTCTTCATTTCTCTCACATGACTTCTATTTTACAACAACAAGGTAAGTAAAGGTATGTATTTTTTAACTATTTCCTTTCGTTTACCTTTATGCTTCATACTAAAATTTATTTAACTTAGATTTTTGCATTATTATTTTCTTTTCCTAAATCACCATCTCATGTTACGACTGTGTGACATGTGATGAGCTTCAACTGGGGCATATGTATACACATAATATTTTTAAACTTTATCAAATATTGATGCTTTCTCTCTTGCAAGAACCCATTGAATATCAATCTCTCTGAGTGCATACCTTAAAGGATGCACTCAAAAAGGGGTTGGTAGAACTTTAGTGATTTATAAGATTGTTGGCCCTTATACCACCACTTAAAACCAATACAAACTACTCCTATCTGATTCCCTAAGCATTGAAATCTCACTTATATACTTTCCTAAGTAGTTTACCACCGAAAATAGCCCCTACCTAAACAAAAACCCCCTTTTACCACTTTTCCTAATATAACAACCATGTTGACCCCATTTTGGGATTTAGTACATGTTACAAAACTCTTTTAGCTCAAGCTGACATAGTTTGAGACATGACAACTCTATTTCCTGCCTAACAATGTCTAATGGGATGACTACATCAGCTAAATTATTAGTAGGGTTTAGGGTCAATCCATGGCTATAAATACCCTCTCAACTTCATTTTTAAATAGAGGATCATTCAATGACACATCATTACTTATCATAAATCTACTTATATAATTAATAGGATGTTTTATTACTTAGGTTTTTGCCTTGGATAAGTAGCACTTTTCTTACAGAGGTCTTGGATGCATAGGAGAAGTTTTATAGCCTAGAGTCAATTTTTCCTTGTGATCTTTACAAGCCCACAACAACCTCTTATAAAACATCATTAGCCAAGGGATAGATTGAGACACGTCAGGTTCACTTCAACAAGGTAAGTATATTCCTAAGTCCATCATATTTTGATAAGTAGGTGCTATAAAACTAATGGATTTAATTGTATCTCTCCTTGCTTAGGTCATTTCTATGTTATATTAGATAGAATTGTCTTTACATGTTTATAATCTTCCCCAGTTGTGCCACAAACTTTGGTGAGCACTAGATTAGCTTACATATTCATTTACTAGATTAGATTGTATGTTATTTATTAGAGTAGTTTGTTTATTATTACAACCATAAAACCTAACTAGGGTTATCACAAAATGGCATTTGACTAGAGGCCTTAGAAACCTCTCCTTTTTCATTATGTGATAAGAGATCCCTTAGTGTAGGTTTAGCAGATCCATTATTGGTCATGACCCTGAATAAATGTATTTCCAAGTGGACTTGTTAGTTTATTACCTTCTCTGAGCTTGAATATTATTGGGTAGGATAAGTTATAGATTTATCTAGTCTCACTTGCATACAAAAATTATAAGCTTATTGATTTAGATATATCCTCTATCCTACGTATACATGAAATTAAGTCTGATGTTATGTTGCATACATTGGGGCTTCACCTACTAATTGCATGGTGGAGAGATTGTTGTTGGAACTGTGATACATTGTTTAAGCATTGCTATATAGGCTTGTTATATCAAATCGTGAATCCCTTTTATCCAGATCTTTAAAAGTTAATAGTTGGTGATTTCAAGCTCCATTTTATTTGTCCTCATATATATTGTAGTAGATTTAGTCATTTATGAGTTACATACCTAGTGTTGACATTCAGATGTGCTTTGTAATAATATTTTAATTCTCACCAAGAATTTTGGCACAATTGTGATTTTTTACTTTTATTCCAATCTTGGTAGTTATGATTGATCTATTGTGTTGAGGACCTTTTAATGATGTGTATTTATATGGTTCCCTACCTTTATTATTATGAGTGTTTAGCATCAAAAAGAGAGCCTTATTATCATCAATATATGTGAATTTTGATTATATTCACTTTGATTATCTTGTTATAAGCAACTTTCCAACATTCATGTTACAGTTATCGATTATATCTAACATTATTTTGACCACATTCTAAATTGTATTCTCTATCTTGCTTTATTTTCCTTGATTTCTTTGATTAATGTGATATGCTTTGAGATGTGGTTATAGCTACTAAGGATTGACATATATTTATGATTATTCACGAGCTTACTTATATGTGTTATGGTTAGCTTACATGGTTATTATTCATGTTTTCTATGGATATGAAATAGGACTATGAGTTATCTTAATATGTTATCTAACTCTATACATACAAACCATTTCATTTGTTTTTATTTAGATCTAAATGATTCATGTGGTCTTTCATGGTAGATTACACTATCACGTCCACATGCGTTATTGGTCATTACTCAATGGCATGTATGTATGATGACATTTTATACTACTGCAATGCCTAGAAGTATCTTGGATCTAAGAGGACTATGTTGGTTCTCCTCAGAGATAGAGGGAAGAGGGGCTTATGAGGCCCAATGCTAACTCTCCTACATTATTAAAAAAAATCAATATGCATATTATAAAAAGTTAAGACTGGAACCTTCCAAGTGGTAGATGATTTTCCTTTAAGAAAAGCTTCCCTATGATAATATCATCAAAAAGTCAAATTGGAACCTTCCAAGTGAAAAACATTTTTCCTGATAGATAAATTTTGCTTTGATGATATTATCAGAACTTTAGACTATAACATTTCAAATGGTAGATGGTTTTCTAATTATATACCCTTAGAATTAATTAATGAATGGAAATTAACTCTAAAATATTGTAAACTTGAAATAAAATCTAAAAGAGTTAAATAAAACAAACTATTCTAGAAACACAATGATATACAAAATTTATAGAAGTTGTAAATTAATAAGAATAAAAATTAGGGTTAAGATTAAATAGATATCATTGTGAACTAATTTATTCTTTCTATATTATGCTTTTGCTGACTTTGACTATATAAAACTGCTAACAGAGACTTGTAAACACAATGTAAATTAGAATTTTGATTTGTTATATTATAGGACAAGTACACATTATCCAAACATGGTTGTAGTGTGTCATTATCCTCTATTGTGACTTTGTCTATGTTGAATATGTGCTAAATATAAAATTTGGAGACTAACTCTATCTGTAGATAAGTTGATTCTATATGGAGTCTGTTTGGATGTGCAGATCACCTACAAAAAGTAAAACCATAGTCTTCATAAGGGAAAAAAAAGATCAAATGTAAAAGGGGAAAAAGTGAGGAAGTGGGATATAGCTGAGCTATCTTAAAAAAACCTCTTGTTGACTAAGTGTTGCCTACATAGTCCAAATGAACCTCAATCTAATGTAGTTATCCCTATGGGGAATATCATAGATGAATGCAACTAACAATTTGTATTAGAATGCTTGATAAAGGATGGCCTCAATGAACATTAAAATAATTGTTGGCCATTTTGGCCCATATGCTAAGCTTTTTCCTAGATAGATTAGCTAAGCATAGTCCTAATTAAAATGGATGATCAATAAATGACTTGAGCAAGACTAGAAGAACCAGGCCATCATCAAATATCATGTACAAATGCATAGAGCAAGTTGGTTGTGTATTTAATAGATTCACTTGAAAATCCTCATATGCAAAAATATTGCATGGACATGATGTATTTCATGCCTAGATCATCCTCTATAAATTTCATAGCTTGATGTATATTTTATCTCAAGATATAAAGCTTCAAAGTTAAACCAATAGTATGGGATGTACATGGAGATGCCAAGATAAAGCTATGATAAGTAACCATTTGGGTTCAAATGATCATAATGTTGAATGTAGATCTGATAGGTGTCAAGATCTCAGGAGCTTGGGTAGAAGATCTATGGTATGCACAAGTTCAAAGAGTCAAAAAGTGCCTAGAACAAGATCAATGATCAGCATTCGATCAAATCAAATATCCAATGGTGAGAAAAAACCTAATAAAGCCAATGGGTCCTGAATATCCAATGGAGTATATTTAATCATGCATTCAAATATCAACAACAAGCTCGTAGTAAAAAAGTTAGAGGATCCTAGGATTAAATGCATCAATAACAAGTGGCATGATCATAGAAAATAAGCAGATCAATGATACACATTATATCAAGTAGAAGGAGATAAATGGCATAGGTTTACTCACTCCAAAAAGATATATAGTGCATGTAAGGTCAAAACGTCAAATATCTAGATCAAACATGAAGCCACCACATGGCACAATCATGTAAAGCAGATTAAGTTTAATAGTGGATCCATAAGAAGCATACGAGATTGATAAATGTCACATTCTCAAAGTCTTAAATCCAAGACCAATGTGAGGCTATCAAGTGGCATGATCTCAAAGACAAATCATAGTTCAATGACTGATGATGAAATTCAAAGCTATGAAACTCCTGAGGAGATCAACAAAGAAAATTTGATCAAATCTTAGAAGGCATAAAATAGTGATACATATCAAAAGAAATAGTAGTCATATTTTAAAATATGATAAAGAACATGTTAGGGATACCACATAAGTAGACACATCAGATCAAGATATCCTATAAACCCAAAAAGGTAAATGCATAGAGCCAAGATCTAGATGCGATCTGGGTTGAGGTAGAATAGATATCTTGAAGGGTCATCATTAAAGCTCAATTTGGATCTAGTGTGAAGGTTTATAACTTATAGACCTTGTTCATTGAGATTTAAGCAATGTTTTACAACTATGTTCATGGTATTTTGAAAGTGATCCACATGTATGATGATTTTTTGGCTTCCATAAATGCTCAGAGGCAAAAATAGGTCTTTTTAGGCCTATTGATGCAAGAGCATATACAATAGCTTCATGGAGGACTAGTTGAGATCATCAAACATGCAAATTGAAATGCTATTCTAGCATGAAAATTCAAATTCTTGTTTTCCCTCCAAATTGTGTTAGATTTCAAAATTTTCACCTTGAGAGTAAATGTAATTGTCAAAAGTGAAAAGTGAAAAGGTAAAAAGTGATTGTTGGGCTGTTGAGGAAATAAGGGAGAAATGGTTGAAAATATTCCAACCTTAGTATATTGCTAAAGATTAAAATTGTTTTTGTTTTACCTTCAGCCCAAAATTGGGCGTAGAAGTTAGAGAGGAGGTTTTTTTATTTTTAAAAAAGAATAGAAAAAGAAAAATTATTGGAGAAGGTAGAGAAGAGGAAAAGAAGGAAAATGAGAGGGACGTAGAAGAGAAGGAAAGAAGACAGAGGAATACGTAGAAGAAAAAAAGAAGATGCTAAAATTTGTTTGGGTTCTGATGAGAATGGTGGTCCAGACTTTCCAGTTTCAGGGTGACGACAATGGAAAGATGTTGATTATAAGAAGTTGAATCATTCAGGAAACAGATCTAAGTCAGGAGAAGGTTCGCATTCTAGGTTCACTTGCTTTGTTTCCCAATCCTTCTATTGTTCGTGAAGCTTTAGACTTTTGTTTGTCACCTGAGGTGTGGAATCAAGATGCAGTGTTTGTAGTTAGCGGGACTAGCACAGAAGGGCGTGAAATTGCATGGCTTTGGTTTAAGGAAAATTGGAATTTAATCTGGAAATGTTGGGGTTCAGGATTCTTGGTAACTCGTTTTGTTAGTGTTGTTGTATCTCTGTTTGCAAGTGATAAAAAGGCAGATGAAATACAGGCATTTTTTTCAACTCAGATGCTACCCTCCATAGAATGCACAGTTAACCAAAGTATTGAACGAGTTCATATTAATGCCCAGTGGGTGAAGAATGTGCGATAAGAGAAAGGTCTAGTAAAAATAATGCAAGAACTAGCATATCAAAAGAATTGAGATTATCCATTCCAATTGAGAGAAATGGGACTGATTTACTTGATGATTTTCATCTAATTTTTCTTGGACTAATGGTGGCAATTAGATAATGCATTTTGACTTTGGAATAAAGAGCTGAAACATGAAAAATCTTCATGGTTGTTTAGAACAAAGAAAAACACATTGTTCTAGGACATAAAAGCCTGAGGCCCATGGAAATTTTTCCTTTGATTTTTTTTTATGGCCCAGTGCTACTTGGTCACGATTGACAGAAAATTTGCAGAGTCACTTGGATGCAATGTTAAAGGGGGAGATACTGACAACCTTGGCTATGTTTGGACATGAAGAAACTATAAAAGAAGCTCTAAGACAGTTTAATATTTTCTTGAATGACAAAAGCACACCACTTCTACCTGCAGACATTAGAAAGGCTACATACAGTGTTGTCATGAAAAATACATCTTTAAATAGATCGGGCTATGAATCTTTATTAAGAATTTAAAGGGAAATTAGCCGATAAGGTTTTGTTTTTGGCCCTGAAAGTTTTATTTACTTTTGTAAAGATTTTTTGACTATATATAGTCTGAAATGTAATGTGTGCCTCTGTATTGACAGTCTTCATTCAGTGAATTTCAACATCTTATTACAGGGTCATTTTTATGATTTTGTATGTAAGGGATGTATGTGTCTATTATAAAGGTTTTAAAATTGAGCCCATCATTTGGTATTAGAGCAGTCCAAGATTAGTTTCATCATTTTTGGTATCAGAGTAGTCAAAGGTCAGTTTCATCATTTTAGTATCAGAGCTTGAAGCTCTTGGGATTTGTTGAGGAAAGGTATGAGTAATCTTTGCTATTTGATTTGAGTTTATTGTGTTTGAGATTGAGAAGTAAATAGGTGAAAAGGAAGGCAGTCAAGCCATTGAGGCTTAAGAGGAGAAGAAGCCAAGGAAGGCTTAGTGAAGAGCCAAGACAAGCTCTAGAAGAAGAGCATATTGAATGCTCAAGAGGAAGATCCAAAGCAAGGTAATCTTGGATTTGTGATTTCTGTTTGTTGAAGTGTTGTATAAAGAATTGTTGCAGGATTGAGAAGAGGATCAAAAGACTAGGATGCAAAAGGCCTAGGTGAGATCAAGGAGATTATCAAAAGACCAGTCAAGGAGAAAAGGCTTGGGTGAGACAAGGGATCAAGAGACCAAGGTGAAAAAGACTTGGGTGAAGATCTCAGAGATGGAAGTATTGTTAAAGGCACTATAGAGCAGCAAGGTACTGATGCAAATTGATCTTACACAACTCTGTAACCATCAACTGTGAGCTAACTTCATATACAGGCATTGATGAGCTGAAAACAGGTTTAGTCTCAAGTAGCTCCTTCTTATGCCATTTGAATCTGGCACCAATGTATTCTAAAAATTTTGAGAAAATCCTATAACAATTATAGTTACATGTATTTCTCCAGTATACCTATCATCAACAACAAACTCTCATATTATGTTTGCTGATGGATCTGCCAAGCTAGTCACAACCTGAGAAACTCTGTTTACTTCCTGTAATGTAAGGTTCTCTTCCCCAGTAATGTTGTATATAACACCAGTGGCACGTTTAATTGATTTCTCAATAAGGGGAGCTAATGTAGCTTACCTGTGTACTTCTTGTCATTCACAGGTGGAAGTATTTCAAGCACTTTTCCAGACATTCACAAGCTGCTGTCGATGACCTTTTCTGCTGCTATATATTGAGATCGAGATTGAGACTGAGATTGACATTGCCCAGGACGATATTAGTGCCAAAGACAGATGACATGGAGAATATCCTTGTCCACCGATCTTGTCCATTGTTGTGGATCAACGGCTTCTCCTTCAACACTCTGATTGCTATTGCGGAGCCGAGGGCAGAACATATGAAGTGCATGCACGACACCGAGAGCAGAAATGTGAAGTGCGACTTCTAGAATATCCACTGGTTCGTCACGATCACTGCCACGTTGAAACACCACCACTGCTCTACACTCCAGATTCATTCTATTCTATTCTCAAGATACTTACTTTGAAGGACTACCCTAGGCAAGAAGAACTTATTGAAATCCATAATAACTATAATATAGACAACTACTGGAAATAGCGTCCAAGACATGATACTATATTACAGGTCAAAGCAGAGGATACACTTGATATAAACTAGAAAGTTTACTCATCCTAGAATCTTGCTTCTCGAACTTGGCAAAACAGGGCTTGAGACAACTGCTCATAAGAGAAAGACTCTCTAAGCCATGACAAGTTTCTGTAATTTCAATCGACGATTGGCCTCCTCTCTGAACTGAAGGATTTATAACCAGAGGATTCAACTATTGTTTTCTTGCAAAATAGAATGATTGCAAACTTGAAGCTTCCCCTGCTTTTCTTTTCTCTTACCATGGCTATGTCTGTCAACAGACTTTATCGATCGCCATCTTCCTCTCAGCTGTTTCAACTCAATTGGAATCACATTCCAATTTAATCAAGTATTTCAACGGACTTATAAGGCCCTCTTTCTTGTTTTTAAAATTATGTCTTTATCTTCATGCTTAGAACAGGCACCCCCAGCGATATTAAATAAATGAAAAGAAAATTTTGGATCTGTTTCAGTCGTGTTTCGAGAACCAAACAACTATTTGTGGGACCTTCTTCACCACAATTCCAACTTAACTCGGCAGAACCATGTACATCACTGAAGCTAACTTACACAAGATTTATTTCTGGTATTAATAATTTCTCATATTCTCATATTACAGGCATACATACCTATGCAGGCCAAAAAGGCCTTGTGTCCTTTGTGCAGACCTTCATTTTCTCTACATTCCTCTCTCTCCTGAATGGATTTGTCTTTTCTTCTCTTCTCCCTTACAGCAACTTTTCTTTGAAAGAGAGGTCTTTCATCTCTCTCCTACGTACTCCTCTGTCCCTGCCTATATCAGAACAATATATATTTTGTTTTGAATGAATCTTTTCCCTAACCTCTACGCCAAACTTGGCTTAAGGGAACAAAATACAGTTTTTCAATTATAACAAAATGCCCAGGTTGAAATATTTTCAACCACTCCTTGATTTCCTCAACAGCCCACAATTATTTTACCTTTTTACTTTTACTAATTACAATTTCTCCTTAATTTTAACATTTGGAGGGAAACTACATTAATTTGAAATTCGAATTTAATCATAAACATGTCTTCCCAGGATGTCTGTAGATGCTCCTGCATCATACTCTCCCTCTACAAACAATTTGAACCTTGGTTCAAATGAACTGCTGCCTCCATGCTTTAGTCTTCACTTATATACCTGGATCCCACGGTCTTCTTGTCAATGATAATGCTTGAATTTGTCTTTGCTGGTCTTTCCTTTCATCTTGTTGTTCTTCCTCTTCTGGTATGTTCTTCTCCTCATCTCCTTCTCAGCTGCAATCTCCCACTTCCACGTTTCATTTTCATATGTGTCTCCAATGTTTTCATCTTCCATACCTGCATTCAAAACATCAAAAGCCACCTTAGTAGAAAAACATTGAGGCCATGAAGCCTCTTGGCTGCCTTCACATTTATGTTCTTGTTTCTTGACCACAACTACCTTGGTCTCATTCTTTTGCTCTTGTCTTGTTCCACTCTTCCCAATGCTGCCTTCACCATGGCTTGTACCTTTATACAACTCTCTTGAATTACCAAACAGCTCCTCTATCATTCTCAACTCTACTTTTAGTGAGATCTCATCTATCTCACAATCTTCATCAAACTTGGGCTTATCAACTTGAAGGATTTTTTGTTCCTTACTAGCGTTACTCTTCATCTCATCACTCAACACAAACTCATCCAAATCTTCATGTCCTATATCAAACTTAGGACCAGATTGTCTTTCATCCTCTATAAGTACATTCATCCACTTTATAGTTCCTTCATACAAATCAGCTTCTTCATCAACATCAATATATTCATCAAAAACAATTACAGTATTCATACCTTCTGTTTCCTTGCTTTCTTCAATCGCTGCTTGAAGCCATCTTGTTTGTTCTGCTGCATATTCTTTCCTTTCCCCATCATCCATCCCTTTGGAAGTCTCTCCTTGCTGTACATTAGTTCTTACAGCCACTTTCCATTCCTCATTTTCCATAAAAAGATTATTAAATGATTCAAAAACATCATTACCTTGCCATGTACTTGTGTCATCCTTTACCTTTCTCCATTGATTTCTTGGTATTGCTGTCTTAACACTCACATCTTCATTCTTTGCCTTCTTAGGCACCCACATTAGATTCTCCTTCTTATCATTTTCTGATCCCTTTAGCCATTTTGGCACTTTGTAACCATGCTCTTGTGACAATACTGAAAAACCAATCTTATTTGTCCTTTTATTTTCTTGCACATTCATATGAGAAAAATCAATCTTATAAGGTAAACTTGCCTGCTTGCTTACTTGTTGCTTGCTTGTGTGCTTCACCATCCACTTAGGCATCACATATCCATGATTGATTGCTTTGTGTGAGGATTTCATCTTCCTCTTGCCTCTTCTAATATGTGCATTAATATCTTCATGCTCACAATAACAATCAAAATCAGCACTTAACACTTCATTTACCTCTTTGTTAGCTTGTTCCACGGAGCAATCTTTTTCTTCCTTTGTGCTTGGCTGTCCTCTTTCCTCTTCTTGGCATTCAATGGCATCTTGGAATTCATCTTCATCTTCCTCATCAACAGTAAACTCACTTCTCTCTCCTGCACATTCACTTGTGCACTTGGTGTCTTTTCCTGCACCAATCTCTTCATTCTCCAAGGCCCTTCTCTTGACCTTCAATAGGCTGCTCATACCTGCATTTACCCACTTAAAAATAGCATTAAATATAAAAACAAGAGACCATAATGTCTCCATGAGTGTTTTCTTCATCCACACTCTCATCTTTTCAAGTGCTCTCCCTGGCACTTCATCTTTTCTCTCTTCTCTCTTGTTCTCCTCAATGAGAACCTTCTTCACAACTTCTTCCTCTTGCTGCTCACTTGGCAACCTTCTTATCTTCTTGCCTCTTTGGGCTTCCCTCTTCATGGCAATCTTCTTTTGCCTTCTTCTCCTCTTCATTAGGAGAACTATTGGCCACTTTACCCTCTTCTTTATTGGCCATACCCATGCTTGTCTATTCATCTGCATCCAAGACTCATACTTATCTTTAACCTTAGCTAATTCTTTCTTCAAACTAGCAATTTCTTTATCAAAATCAACATTAGTCATACCTTTGATGCTTGCTTTCCTCTTACTGCCCTCATGTACCTTGCTGCTCTGTAGTGCCTTCAACAATGCTTCCATCTCTGAGATCTTCACCCAAGTCTTTTCCACCTTGGTCTCTTGATCCCTTGTCTCACCCAAGCCTTTTCTCCTTGACTGGTCTTTTGACAATCCACGTGATCTCACCTAGGCCTTTTGCATCCTAGTCTTTTGATCCTCTTCTCAATCCTGCAGCAACTCTTTAGACAACTCTTTAACAAACACAAATTACAAATCCAAGCTTACCTTGCTTTGGATCTTCTTCTTCTAGGCAGTCCCTCTATCACTCTTCTCAAAACTTCATCCTTTACCACACCTAAGTCCGTTTCACCTTAGTCTTTTGGCAAGCTATCCAAGCTTCCTCTTGGATCTTCTTCTCTAGGCCTTCCTTGGCTTCTTCTCTTAAGCCTCAATGGCTTGGCTGCCTTTCTCTTCACCTGTTGCTTCTTAAACAAAATAAACTCAAATCAAATAACATAGACTTCTCATACCTTTTCTCCAGCAGAGTCATTTAGTGATGTCCCTGTTCATCTCTTTGCCAAATCCTTCACAACTGCAACATCATTCACAAATGCAACTATACCAAATTCTGTAGCAACTTATGATCCATTTCTAAGTCCCCAAGAGCTTCAAGCTCTGATACCAAATGATGCAAATTGATCTTACACAACTCTGTAACCATCAACTGTGAGCTAACTTCATATACAGGCATTGATGAGCTGAAAACAGGTTTAGTCTCAAGTAGCTCCTTCTTATGCCATTTGAATCTGGCACCAATGTATTCTGAAAATTTTGAGAAAATCCTATAACAATTATAGTTACATGTATTTCTCCAGTATACCTATCATCAACAACAAACTCTCATATTATGTTTGCTGATGGATCTGCCAAGCTAGTCACAACCTGAGAAACTCTGTTTACTTCCTGTAATGTAAGGTTCTCTTCCCCAGTAATGTTGTATATAACACCAGTGGCACGTTTAATTGATTTCTCAATAAGGGGAGCTGATGTAGCTTGCCTGTGTACTTCTTGTCATTCACAGGTGGAAGTATTTCAAGCACTTTTCCAGACATTCACAGGCTGCTGTCGATGACCTTTTCTGCTGCTATATATTGAGATCGAGATTGAGACTGAGATTGACATTGCCCAGGACGATATTAATGCCAAAGACAAATGACATGGAGAATATCCTTGTCCATCGATCTTGTCCATTGTTGTGGATCAACGGCTTCTCCTTCAACACTCTGATTGCTATTGCGGAGCTGAGGGCAGAACATATGAAGTGCATGCACGACACCGAGAGCAGAAATGTGAAGTGCGACTTCTAGAATATCCACTGGTTCATCACGATCACTGCCACGTTGAAACACCACCACTGCTCTACACTCCAGATTCATTCTATTCTATTCTCAAGATACTTACTTTGAAGGACTACCCTAGGCAAGAAGAACTTATTGAAATCCATAATAACTATAATATAGACAACTACTGGAAATAGCGTCCAAGACATGATACTATATTACAGGTCAAAGCAGAGGATACACTTGATATAAACTAGAAAGTTTACTCACCCTAGAATCTTGCTTCTCGAACTTGGCAAAACAGGGCTTGAGACAACTGCTCATAAGAGAAAGACTCTCTAAGCCATGACAAGTTTCTGTAATTTCAATCGATGGTTGGCCTCCTCTCCGAACCGAAGGATTTATAACCAGAGGATTCAACTGTTGTTTTCTTGCAGAATAGAATGATTGCAAACTTGAAGCTTCCCCTGCCTTTCTTTTCTCTTACCATGGCTATGTCTGTCAACAGACTTTATCGATCGCCATCTTCCTCTCAGCTGTTTCAACTCAATTGGAATCACATTCCAATTTAATCAAGTATTTCAACAGACTTATAAGGCCCTCTTTCTTATTTTTAAAATTATGTCTTTATCTTCATGCTTAGAACAGGCACCCCCAGCGATATTAAATAAATGAAAAGAAAATTTCAGATCTGTTTCAGTCGTGTTTCCAGAACCAAACAACTATTTGTGGGACCTTCTTCACCACAATTCCAACTTAACTCGACAGAACCATGTACATCACTGAAGCTAACTTACACAAGATTTATTTCTGGTATTAATAATTTCTCATATTCTCATATTACAGGCATACATACCTATGCAGGCCAAAAAGGCCTTGTGTCCTTTGTGCAGACCTTCATTTTCTCTACATTCCTCTCTCTTCCTGAATGGATTTGTCTTTTCTTCTCTTCTCCCTTACAGCAACTTTTCTTTGAAAGAGAGGTCTTTCATCTCTCTCCTACGTACTCCTCTGTCCCTGCCTATATCAGAACAATATATATTTTGTTTTGAATGAATCTTTTCCCTAACCTCTACGCCAAACTTGGCTTAAGGGAACAAAATACAGTTTTTCAATTATAACAAAATGCCTAGGTTGAAATATTTTCAACCACTCCTTGATTTCCTCAACAGCCCACAATTATTTTACCTTTTGACTTTTACTAATTACAATTTCTCCTTAATTTTAACATTTGGAGGGAAACTACATTAATTTGAAATTCAAATTTAATCATAAACATGTCTTCCCAGGATGTCTGTAGATGCTCCTGCATCAGGTACATGAGGGCACCAAGAAGAAAGCAAGCATCAAAGGTATGAACAGTTTTGTAATTGATAAAGAGATTGCTAATTTGAAGAGAGAGTTAGCTAAAATTAAAGATGAATATGAGTCTTGGATATAGATGGACAATTCAGCATGGGTGTGGCCAATGAGGAGGAGGTTGAAGTGGCCTATAGATCTCCTAATGAAGAGGAGAAGAAGGCAAAAGAAGATTTACATGAAGAG
Organism: Torreya grandis; assembly: GCA_037957365.1. Classification (NCBI taxonomy): domain Eukaryota; kingdom Viridiplantae; phylum Streptophyta; class Pinopsida; order Cupressales; family Taxaceae; genus Torreya; species Torreya grandis. The sequence continues at coordinate 867,320 of JARHVA010003124.1, read as the reverse complement.
AGAAGCCCATAGAGGCTTGAAGAAGATAAGAAGGTTGCCAAGTGAGCAGCAAGAGGAAGAAGTTGTGAAGAAGGTTCTCATTGTGGAGGACAAGAGAAGAGAAGAAAGAAAAGATGAAGTGCCAGAAAGAGCACTTGAAAAGATGAGAGTGTTGGTGAAGAGAACACTCATGGAGACATTGTGGTCTCTTGTTTTTATATCTAATGTTGTTTTTGCATGGGTAATTGCAGGTATGAGCAGCCTTATGAAGTTCAAGAGAAGGGCCTTGGAGAGTGAAGAGATTGGTGCAAGAGAAGACACCAAGTACACAAGTGAATGTGTAAGAGAAAAGAAAAAGTTTGTTGCTGTTGATAAAGAAGAATAGATGCATTGGTTAATGCATAAGGGAGGTGTTGAGAAACCCCTACAAGCAAGAGAAGAGATGGAAGATGAAGATGACTTCCATGATGCCATTATAATCCAAGAAGAAGAACGAGAGAAGCCAAGCACAAAGGAAGAAGAAAGTACAAATAATTAAGAAGCTATGCAAGTCAAAGAACTAATGGAGCAGCCCATTAAGGAGGTAAAAGTGAGTTCAAAAATTTATTCTTCTTATAAGCATGAAACTGTTGATATGCATGTTAGAGAAGCAAAGATAAAGGTGAAGTTTCCAATTAACCATGGATATGTGATACCTAAATGGTGGAAGAAGCAAACTCCCAAGCAACAGGAAGTGTTGGTACAAGAGCATGGTTACAAGATGCCTAAATGGCTTGTGAAGTCAAATGACAAGAAGAAGAATCAAATTTGGGTGCCTAAGAAGGAAAAGAGTGAAGATGTGAGTGTTGAGATAGCAACACCAAGAAGTCAATGGAAGAGGATTGAAGGTGATTCCAGTAGCCAAGAGAATGAAGATGAGAAAGAAAACTTCTCAAAGAACAATGAGGTAGAGCATGAGGATGCAAAGATGAAAGGTAAAAAAATTGTTTGTGATGATGTTTTTGAATCCTTCAATGATATTTTCATGAGAAATGAAAGATGGAAAGTGGCTGTGTGGACTAATATGCAGCAAGGAGAGAATTCCAAATGGATGGATGATGAGGAAAGGAGAAAGTATGCAGCAAAGAAATCAAGATGGCTTCAAGCAGAGATTGAAGAGAGCAAGGAGATAGAAGGTAATGATACTACAATTGTATTTGATAAGTATATTGATTTTGATGAAGAAGTTGACTTGTATGAAGAAACCATAGAGTGGATGAATGTATTTATAGAGGATGAAAGACAATTTGGTCCTAAGTTTGATATAGGACATGAAGATTTGGATGAGCTTGTGTTGAGTGAAGAGTTGAAGAGGATAGAAGAGTTGTTGAATCCTCCAAAAGAGTTGTGTAAGGGCACATATCAACATGGTGGCACCATTAACCAGATGGAAAATGAATTGAGGTAAGAGCTAAGAAAAGATGAGATAAGGGGTAAAGGGCAAGTAATCCTTAAGAAAGAAGGACCCAAGTTTGATGAAGAGAATGGTGGGATATATGAGATCTCACTAAAGGAGGAAATGAGAATGTTAGAAGAGTTCTTTAGTTCTTCAAAAGAGCTACATACAGGTACAAGCCATGGTGAAGACAACATTGGGAAGAGTGAAACAAGACAAGAGCAAAGCAATGAGGCAAAGGCAGTTTTGGTCAAGGAACAAGAGCATGGAGATAGCCAAGAGGCTTAATGGCCTAAATATTTTGATTCTAAGGTGGCTTTGTATGTTTTTCATGCAGGTATGAAGGTAGCTAAAGTGAATGACATACATGAGTCATTTGAGAAGCTCCCGAACCAAGAAGAACAACAAGAAGATCTAGAAGATATGTATGAAGATGAAGAAGCATGGAAGTGGGAGATGGTAGCTGAGAAAGAGATGAGGAGAAGAACATACCAGAAGAGGAAGAACAACAAGATGAAGGACAAAGACTATTTTAAACAAAGACAAGCATTGGTATTGACAACAAGACCTTGGGATCCAGGCATAGAATGAAGACTAATGCATTGAGGAGCTATCTCATTTGAACTAAGGTTCAAATTGTTTCTAGAGGGAGAGTATGATGCAGGAGCATCTACAATAGCTTCATGGAGGACTAATTGAGATCATCAAACATGCAAATTCAAATGCTATTCTAGCATGAAAATTCAAATTCTTGTTTTCCCTCCAAATTGTGTTAGATTTCAAAATTTTCACCTTGAGAGTAAATGTAATTGTCAAAAGTGAAAAGTGAAAGGGTAAAAAGTGATTTTTGGGTTGTTGAGGAAATAAGGGAGAAATGGTTGAAAATATTTCAACCTTAGTATATTGTTGAAGATTAAAACTGTTTTTGTTTTACCTTCAGCCCAAAATTGGGTGTAGAAGTTAGAGAGGAGGTTTTTTTTTTTTTTAAAAAGAAGAGAAAAAGAAATTTTATTGGAGAAGAAGGTAGAGAAGAGGAAAAGAAGGAGAATGAGAGGGACGTAGAAGAGAAGGAAAGAGGACAGAGGAGTATGTAAAACAAAAAAAGAAGATGCTCAAATTTGTTTGGGTTCTGATGACAATGGTGGTCCAGACTTTCCAGTTTCAGGGTGACGACAACAAAAAGATGTTGATTATAAGAAGTTGAATGATTCAGGAAACAGATCTAAGTCAGGAGAAGGTTCGCATTCTAGGTTCACTTGCTTTGTTTCCCGATCCTTCTATTGTTCGTGAAGCTTTAGACTTCTGTTTGTCACCTGAGGTGGGGAATCAAGATGCAGTGTTTGTAGTTAGCGAGACTAGCACAGAAGGGCATGAAATTGCATGGCTTTGGTTTAAGGAAAATTTGAATTTATCCTGGAAATGTTGGGGTTCATGATTCTTGATAACTCATTTTGTTAGTGCTATTGTATCTTTGTTTGCAAGTGATAAAAAGGCAGATGAAATATAGGCATTTTTTTCAACTCAGATGCTGCCCTCCATAGAACGCACAGTTAACCAAAGTATTGAACGAGTTCGTATTAATGCCCAGTGGGTGAAGAATGTGCGACAAGAGAAAGGTCTAGTGGAAATAATGCAAGAACTAGCATATCAAAATAATTGAGATTATCCATTCCGATTGAGAGAAATGGGACTGATTTACTTGATGATTTTCATCTAATTTTTCCTAGACTAATGGTGGCAATTAGATAATGCATTTTGACTTTGGAATAAAGAGTTGAAACATGAAAAATCTTCATGGTTTTTTAGAACAAAGAAAAACACATTGTTCTGGGACATAAAAGCCTGAGGCCCATGGAAATTTTTCCTTTGATTTTTTTTTTATGGCCCAGTGTTACTGGGCCATGATTGACAGAAAATTTGTAGTCACTTGGATGCAATGTTAAAGGGGGAGATACTGACAACCTTGGTTGTGTTTGGACATGAAGAAACTATAAAAGAAGCTCTAAGACAGTTTAATATTTTCTTGAATGATAGAAGCACACCACTTTTACCTGTAGACATTAGAAAGGTTGCATACAGTGCTGTCATGAAAAATACATCTTCAGATAGATCGGGCTATGAATCTTTATTAAGAATTTATAGGAAAATCAGCTGATAAGGTTTTGTTTTTGGCCTTGAAAGTTTTATTTACTTTCGTAAAGATTTTTTGACTGTATATAGTCTGAAATGTAATGTGTGCCTCTGTATTGACAGTCTTCATTCAGTGAATGTCAACATCTTATTACAGGGTCATTTTTATGATTTTGTATGTAAGGGACGTATGTGTCTAGTATAAAGGTTTTAAAATTGAGCCCATCATTTGGTATCAGAGTAGTTCAAGATCAGTTTCATCGTTTTTGGTATCAAAGCAGTCAAAGGTCAGTTTCATCACCTATTAGAGATCAAAGATGGGTAGCTACCAATTGAAATGAGTTCAAGCAACTTGTGTATCTCCATTACAATTATGGATATATGAAAACCAATAAATGGGATTGGTTTTCATCTATAGTAAACCTATGATCAGGTTTGAAATAGGGGTAGATTTGTGATTAATGAAAGGTTGTCTCATCTTTTGATATAGTCATATCCTCAATAAGTAGGTACTTATATCCATTCAAAGGAGACTTAATTATGGCTTTTTTAGGTGAATAAATATGAGGATTTTATCCTTATAATAAAGGTCATTAAAATAAAGTATCTCAAGAAGGATTCATACAATAGGGGTGGTTGCTTCATGTAGTGGTCTTGACCTTCATGATCCATCCTTCCATGTTAGGAAAAGACACAGTGGTATTAATGTAGGGAAGGGATCGATGAAATTTTAAGTAGTTGTCATGATTACTTCCAATGAAAATCTTGGCCTTGATCATTATGACCCCTTCCCACTCTCCCACGAACCTTTTCCCCTCTCTCTTATCCCATTCTATTATAAATTTAAGATTTGAGCTCTTGATTTTGATCTCTCTCTTGGGCATGACTAAACTCTACCAAGATTGATCTTTGTAACCCCTTGAGATGATTAAATAATATGTTAAGATAATATCATGCTTATCTAGTGCGTTCATGTCAGCTGATTTACATATGTGGTAAAGCTTTCTCCCTTGTCAAGTCCTAAACTCACCTTGTTGGTAGTTTATCATGTTATGCAAGTCATGCCTAGTGTTTTATGTCCTTTGGTTGAAGCCAATAGTGGATACATCAATTGGTTAGTGCCTTAAATCAGGCCTTTTTCATCACTTCCCTCAAGCTTTGATCAATTGATGAAACTTATGCATGAAACATTAATGCATAAGAGACTTAGGAGTTGTAGATGTAGTCATTTATTCTATAACATTAGTGTTTTAGAAGCTTAAGTAAGAGTGGATGAATAATCATTCTAAGTGTATCACCAATAGTAGCTTAGGGTTTCCTCTTTAGTTATCTTTCTCTCCCTTTTCACCCTAGTAATTAGTAGGTTTTAATAGAAATGAGCTAAGTGATACATCAAAGGAGGTAGCCTCATTAAAAATCCTAGAGGTCTGACCCAAGATTAGGTGACCCATAACCTAGGGTCATTCCCATGTTGGACTAGGTTTGAGTAAGAGGACCTGAATAATCTTTTGCTCAGCTAGGGTGTAACCCGGACCCTCCAACAATTTTTGGCATGCTCGGTGGGATAGAATTTTAGCTATTAGAATACAATTTTGTAGCACATTCATATTGAGATCCAGTTTCTGGTATTCCTATGACCTTTATCTCAAGGTAAAAGGTATATTATTGTTCATAATTTGAGTTATCTTCATGATTTTTTAGGCTATGGTAGCCTACAAAGAAGAATTTCATCATTCTTCTCCCTTTCAACATTTCTATTATGATCCTCATGATCCATATCAGCCCTTCGATGACCCATATCAACCATATGAAGAGTATATAGAAATTTATCAGTAGAATGAAATCTCATACCAGTCCTATAATCATGAGCCATATGCATCTCATCCTCATCTATATGATCCTTACCCATTCAAAGATCAACCACCCTTCCAAAAATCTTTGAATTTTCATGATGAGATAGAGGAAATGAAGAGGGTAAGCCAAATGATTACTAAAAGATATTAGCCTACAAACAAGAGATATTAGATAAGAAATCTTAGTCTTAAACATCAATACTTCTTGCTTTCCCATATCAATGTCCATGGATTCCAAGTCCATCTTAGTAAGAAACTTTCCCAATCATGCCTCAAGCTATAATACATTCAATACTAGAGGCTTGGGCTTCACCCCTTCCTCTTCAAAATCCCAAATCCTTTCCTTCATGGAAAAGAATTCAAGAAATAGTGCAATAGAGAGAGGAGGTGACAATTTTTTAGGTTCGGTATCCTCAAGAAAAAAATCAAGTATCTATGGCATAACCATTGGATCTTTCTCATCTTATTTAGTGCTTTCAAGGATATATTATGCCTATCTTAGAGAAGGATCTTATCTTTTTTGAATCAAAATAAGAAGTTGCAACTGATGTAGATGGAGATGAAAGAGTTTTGCATGAACATAATAAGGACATCATCACAAACACATTTAGTGTCAATGAAGGGATTGATCCAATCATACAAGTTGTACAAGAAAGTGAGGTCAAAGAGGTTATTGCTATGATTGAAGATCAGCTGAGAGTAGAGGATGAAATTCAAGAGGTAAAAACTTTAACTATTCAAGTATAAGGTGTTTTCCATTAACTCATTGATCCCATAATGGTTACCATCTATCACAAAGAACAAGAGACTACAGAAGTGATATAAAATGATTACCAATCAGCATAAGAAGTTGAAGATAATTTGTAGCCTTATGATCACAATGAACAAATTCTAATTGTACTACAGCTTCATATGAACAAATCTTTAGATTTGTTTGATATCTTTCATTTAAGTTATTATTTACTTGAATGTGGTCCATTGAAGGATAAGAGGAGTGTTATCATCAAGCAAGAGGTAGTTGTTCTCTTAGGAGATGACATATTTAAGCTTTTCAAACATGGTTATCAACTTTTATCTTCAACTTCAGACAAATCTCTACTTTTGGAAGCTGAGAATGAGCTCAAATGGCCTCAAGAATTCCCAATATCATATCTATCTCTCTTATTTGTTAGCCTTGTATATATGATAAAGGAGATAAAACATTTTGGTATACATGATCATGATCAGTAGTTCTTGCAAGATGAATAATTGAAGATGTTCTTGTAAAGTACACAGATTTGGCAATAGGATGATTAGGTATTAAATACATACCTTAAATTAATGTACATAATAATGGAGGTTGAAATCCTAGCTACATCATCAAGAAGACATGAGCATCCAATTGCTCTTAGATGCAGAAGAAAGCTATCAAGAAAAGGCAAGCATGATTTAAAGTTTCAAGGTGCACCAAATAGCTTTCCATTTGACCTTGGAGGGAATCTTGTCATTGTAGGTTAGTTGTTCTAGGTTTGCTTTATTTCAATAATTAATTAGCACAAGCAGTACTTTGTTTCCCTTTTGTCTTATTTTTCTTATTTTCTTAGGTTAGTGGTCCTTACTTTTTTTATGTTAGTTTCCCTTTTGTTTTGTGTTCCCCTTTAATAAGTACCTTGGTAACTTTAATTTATTTTGTTCCTTTCGGTCCTTATTTGTTTAAAGAGGAGTTATCCAAGGGTTGGTAGCTAGTCTTATCTTCAGATCAATATGTTGAACCAGAGTAGAGACTCCATGCCCAATGCACTAGATAAGGCAACTAGTCTAGGTTCTCAAGAATAATAGGCATGATTCCCTATGAATCACCAGAAATGTTGGCCATTTGGCCCACATGCCAATATTTTCCCAAGATAGATTAGCTTGGCAGAGTCATGATTGAATTAGATAATCAAGAAATGACTTGACCAATCCTAGAAGAACTAGGCCATCATCAAATATCATGTAAAAATGAATAGATCAAGTTGGTTGTACATTTAATAGATTCACTTGGAAAGCTACTCAGGATAAAAGATTTTATAGACATGATGTATTTCATGCCTAGATCATCCTCTACAAATTTTATATCTTGATGTCTTTTCTATCTCAAGATGTAAGCTTCAAAGTTAAACCAACAGTTTGAAACATGTGTAGAGACATCAATATAAAACTACTATAAGTAATCATTTGGGTTCAAATGATCCTAAGGTCGAATGTAGATATAAAAAGTGTCAAGATCTTAGGAGCTTAGATAGAATATCTATGACATGTGTAAGGTCAAAGAGTAAAAAAGTGCCTAGAACAAGATCAATAGTCGGCATTTAATTAGATCAAAGATCCAATGGTGAGAAGTAACCTGATAGAGCTAGTGGGTCCAAAAGATCCAATGAAGCACATATAATCATGCATTCAAAGATCAATGATGAGTTTGCAATCAAAAATTTAGAGGATCCTATGATTAAACACATTAATGACAAGTGGCATGATAATGGATAATCAGTAGATCAACAGTGTGCATTCAATCAAGTAGAAGGAGATCAATGACATGCATTCAATCACTCCAAGGAGATCTATGGTACATGTAAGGTTAAAAGGTCAAAGATCTAGATCAAATTTAAAGCCACCATGTGGGATAAGTGTATAAAGCAAATGAAGTCTGATAGTGGATCCATAGGAAGGATACAAGATCGATAAGTGTCACATTCTAAAAGGTCAAAATCAAAGACCAATACGAGGTTTCCAGTGGCACAATATCAAAGGTAGATCACAGATCAACGACTGATGATGAAAGTCAAATTCAGAAGACTCTTGAGGAAATCAATAAAGTAAATTTGATTAAATCCCAAAAGGCATAAAATGGTGACACATGTCATAAAAAGTAGTAGTCATATTTTAAAATATGATAAAGAACATGGTAGGGATACCACATAAACATACATGTTGGATCAAGAGATCCTATGAAGCTAGATAGGCAAATGCATAGAGCCAAGATCTAGATGCTATCTGAATTGAGTTGGAATAGATTCAAAGGGCTACCATTAAAGCTTAGTTTGGACTTAGTATGAGGGTTTAGAACTTGTAGACCTTATTCATTGAGATTGAAGTAAAGTTTTACAATTATGTTCATGGTATTTTAAAAGTGATCCACATGTATGATGAGTTTTTGACTTCCGTAAATGCTCAGAGGCAAAAATAGGTCTTTCTAGGCTTAATAGAGATCAAAGATAGGCAACTAGCTATTGAAATGAGATCAAGAAACCTTTGTTTCTCCATTACAATTATGTTTATATGAAAACCAATAAATGGGATTGGTTTTCATCTATAATAAACCTATGATCAGGTTTAAAATACGGGGAGATTTATGATTAATAAAAGGATTGTCTCATCTTTTGATATAGTCATATCTTTGATAAGCAGATACTTGTATCCACTCAAAATAGACATAATCATGGCTCTATCAAGTCCATAAATATGAGGATTTTGTCCTTACAGTGAAGGGCATTAATGTAGAGGAGCTCGAGAAGGATTCATATGATAGGGGTGGTTTCTTATTGTAGTGGTCTTAACCTTCATGATCCATCCTTCTACACTAGGAAAAGACATAGTGGCATTAATGTAGGGAAGGGCTTGATGAAGTTTTAAGTGGCTATCATGACTGCTTCCACTAGAAATCTTGGCCTTGATCATTATGAACCCTTATCCACTCTCCCACAGGTCCCTTCACCTCTCTCTCTCATCCCATTATACTATAAATTCAAGTTTTGAGCTCTTGATTTTGATCTCTCTCTTGGGCATGACTAGACTCTACCAAGATTAATCTTTGTAACCTCTTGAAATGAATAGAAGACTATGTTAAGATTTCATCATGCTTATCTAGTGTGTTCATGTTAGTTGATTTGCATATGTGGTAGATCTTTCTCCATTGTCAAGTCCTGATCTCACCTATGTGGTAGTTTGTCATGTTATGCAAGTTATGCCTAGTGTTTAATGTCATTTGGTTGAATCCAATAGTAAATACATCAATTGGTTAGTACTTTAAATCAGGGATTTTCCATCACTTCCCTCAACCTTTGATCAATTGATGAAACCTATACATGAAACATTGATGCTTAAGAGACTTAGGAGTTTTATATCCAATCATTTTTTATCTCATTAGTGTTTTAAAAGCGCAAGAGTGGATGAATAATCATTTTAGGTGTATCACCAGTAATATCTTAGGGTTTCCCTTTTAGTTATCTTTCTCTCCCTTTTCACCCCAATAATAAGTAGGTTTTGGTGGAAATGAGCTAAGTGATGCATCAAAGGAGTTAGCCTTGTTAAAAATCCTAGAGGTCTGACCCAAGATTAGGTGACCCACAACCTAGGGGCATTCCCATGTTGGACTAGGTTTGAGCAAGAGGACCTGAACAATCCTTTGCTCAGCTAGGGTGTAACCTAGAACCTCCAACAATAATGTTAACCTAGTCAATGACTATATTACTATAGCATAATCAAAATAAGGATATTTACTAAATAGATAAGTGCTTTTGAATTTTCTTTACAAGAGAGTGTTACCTAATGTAACTAGGGATTTGAAGTGAGACACTAGATGTGCTCTTATAGGAGATCATTTGAATTATTTCTAATAATCGACCTATTATCACATGTAGGAAAGTCATTAAGAATCATGTCATTTTAAAAAATTAGTGGTTAGATCATTATATATAAGTCCACATTAGTGTACATGTGCATAATATATACCTATTTGCCTATTGCTCACTTATCCATATTGGACAAAGGCTTTTGCAACTAGACTGATAGTGAACTGTTTGTTGATTATGGATGTTTAGAAATAAATTAGTAAAGTCTATAAGATGTTCATAGTTGTGTGAATTAAATTTAGACATGAAAATAAAGTATACTAATTCTAGTCTAATCTAAAATTTAAACTATGGTAGAGAAACAAACAAATAAAATAACAATCACAAACTTTACATTTTGAATGCACAAGACTTATCCATTGTGATATACATTCGATCTGATATTTAAAATATGTGGTGCTCACTCATCCAATGTAAAATAGAATAGGCAATATTTTGGTTCAAAAAAGAAGTCTTTGATTCACTTTTATTCACTTTGATCTGCTTGTGTGTAGATATTTGATTTCCTGATTGTGTGATGTGATATCTAGATTTTTTGTGAACACTTGAAAATGGGGTTTTGAAAGTGTATGTATAGATTTTTGGAGAAGGATCTAATGGTGGAGGATAATTTGGACTTTTTTAATGATCCAAATGATTAATGGTGGCTAATGAGTCCTCACCCATGAGGATAAAGACCATTTCAAAATGGTTGAGAAAAGTATGGGGTTGGTTAGCTAACTCAGCAAGACTAAGTTAATTTGTTTGACAACTCAAGGGATGAGTCATAAGAGGTTGAGAATTTTGTGTATTTAGTTGGGATGAGGAAGAAAAAGGTGGGAGATGTTTTAATGAGGTGGAAAATCTAGATTTTATTATTTAAAATAAGGATTTAAGTGTGCATAATTGACTTATTCAATATTTTGAATTATTCAATTATTTGAATTTGGAAGGAAATGTGATTTATTAATTTAAGAATAATTATTAAATATATTTAGGTTCATTTCAACACTAAATGAAATTTAGGTGTCTATGTTTGCCCCTCTTTGAAATAGTGTTGCAAAGCAACACTATTTCAAATAATAGTAGAAGAAGTAAAGTGTTGATGATAGAAGAGGAAAAATTTGCCCCAAATGAATGAAAATGAGCGTGATGATGCCCACTCGAGGGTTTGTGTGAGAAACAAACAAATACTCAAAATTAATGAAAAGAGGAAATGCTCAAAATGATGAGGATAAATGATAAATCAATTTATGTTAGAATTGATATCAAATTTACAAGATGTTAGTGGCATAAAAAGGTTGCCCCTAGTTAACTAAAACTTAGAGTACGGATTAGAAAAATAATAGTTTAACCATCCAGAGATTGCATGCTTACTATTGTTGCTAATGATGCAAGGGTCAATTGAGCAGTTATGGGAATGATATATCCCAGCAAGAGTAAACTACAGATCTATAAATAAAAAAAGGATATTGAATTTAGCGATGTTTTTATTAATTTTATGCTAAGAAATTGTTGAAAGATTTTGAATATAAATTTGGAATAAATTGATTTAATGTTTCTATAAATTTGAAAAAATGGATGAAAAATGATTTGAATGAGTGATGGAAATGAGAAAATTGTCATCAATAATACACATACTTGTATCAATACTAATGTTTTCAAAATTTTAGAGGGTACATGTAAAATTATTTACCCCTAGCTATCAAATGCTATAGAAGATATTGGAAAAAGTACATTTCCCACTTTATAGACTGTACGCTTGGATTTTTCTTGAAACTCAAGGGTCTCACAAGTGGATTTGGGAATGATATATCCCAATGATGGTAAGCCACATGCCATAAAATGAAAAATATATATTCTCTATTTTATGATAAAGATTTACAAAATTGATATTTTCAAGCATTGATAAGGAGATATAAAACTTTGATTAAATGGTAGTAGAAAATGTGGATGAAATGGCTTAGATGATGGTGGTGGCTAAACTAACCCTAGAAACCTCGTGTCTCTAAGTGTTGCCTACATAATCCACCATGGACAAAGTTCAAGTGGGGATATCAGGCCAGATGTAGTTCTCCCAATATGGAAAGAGAAGTGATGGTGTAATGTAAGATTGACCCATGGATGTTATTGACAAACTTAAGTTAATGATTTAACATTATGATTGGATGATGGATTGATTTTCCCCTAAGTAATGATATATGCTAGGAGAGGATTGGAAATTGATATATCCCAAGAGAAGTTGCATGCTTTGAAGTGACCTATGAATCAAGGTTCATAGGAAAGGATGTGGGAATGACATATCCCATTGTAAATTTATGAGCTTAGATTGGTTGACTAATTGAGTGATTGATTTATTGAGAAAGTGATGGGTTGATGGAGAAAGGATGGATATTGTGATTTTTCCAGTCCCAATCGATAAGTGTGGGAGATTGAATAAAAATATTAGAAAATGTTTTTGGATGATTGATATGCAAACATTAACAAGAAAATGAAGCGACTACATGTATGAATGATGATGGATCAAATTATTCAAAAACATAGATGAGATAAGGATGAATCAAAGAGAGAGATGACACATAGATGCTTCATCTAAGAATGTGGGATGGTTTGATAACTACATTGTGTTTATTTTATTCTTGCATTAGATTTCCAACAATAATTATAATCAACTAAGAGTTGAACAACCTGAGTTTTGATATTATGCATAACAATATGCACCAATTGTATATAAAAACCATGATGACTATTGTGTGATACACAAAAGGATTAATAGATTCATAAGGACAAAACTTAGTGCATCAAGATATAGAAGATCATAATAACACCATTAGTAATGCAAATAATGATCTAGACACAAGAAGCAATGATAAGATAAGATAAAAAGAGATGTTTGCAATAATGAAAATGATGTAAGTAAAATAAACACAAAAGTAAACAAATACTATGAAAGCAAGTAAACACCCATGATGTAAAATAAATTAAATGACTATACATAAAGGTAAGCAAATGACTAAAATAAGTAAAAAATGACTTTTTTAGATGTCTTTGGCTAGAGTAAAACCCTTTGGCATATATGATTTTTGACAATGTTAAATTGTTCGATGAGTAATCCGTATAAGGGATGACTAGGGTACGTAAATAAGGAAAAAGGTTTTTTTGATTATTTTTTATTTTATTGGATTTTCTCATGTTTTGGATTTTTTTGGAGTTTGTAATATTTTTGGATTTTTTTTGGATTTCTAGGTGTATATATAAAGAATATCAGCAAAGGAAAAGCCATATTCTAGCACCGAAGAGTGAGTGGTAGGGGATGTAAGGGATACATTATATAAAGAGTATGGATGGATAGGAATGGATTTGAATTAAGATGATAACTCTAAGTAACACATGACGTAATAACCAAGTGTCTAGTCATCAAAATAACATTGCAAGGATACACCAAGATGTTTCTAAGAATATGTCTCAAGATGTTTTTACTTCCTTATCAAGGTCCAAGATCAAAATAGGAATAAAGATGGTTTTATGATGGTAAGGATTGGATGGGTTATAATGGGTTGGGTTCTAATGGGTTTGTTTTTAAATGGATAAGGATGGATTTGGAAAGGTAAGAGTAGTGTATGATGGTTAAAGATGATCTTAGGATGGATTGGATATGTGTAGGATGGTAAGGATGGAGGGATGATCTAGAATGCATAGGATTGGAATGGAATGAGCTTGCCCCCAAGTGTAGGGTATGTGTAGACAATTGATTATTTTATGTATGATGCCAAAAAAATAGTTTTCATCATGGTACTTGCCCAATGCACCATATAAATGGTTTTCACATTTGGACAAATTTATTTCTCTCTCTTTTTGATTTTTTTTTTTTGTGTTTGCATTATTTTTTATTTTATTTTTTTGGCCTCTCAATTATGAAAGGGTTTGAGATGCATGATGATTACCATTATTGATCATTTAGGTATGCACTCTAGAAATATCTTTAGTAACTTCATTGATTTTTAAGTTGGCTTTTTCCAAATTTACCAGGATATAGTCTTAGCCCCTATGACAGAGGGTGAAGCGGAAAGTATGTTGGATGAAGGATGTATGTTGAGTGCATGAAGGATTTGGAGGGATGGAATTATATTGGGGATAGGTATATGTGTCATGATGTAAATAATGTATAGGACCAATAATCTTTCATTCAGTAAGATTGGGAGCAACTGCAAGGTGGATGATTTGAGAATTTAATGTTGCATTAATGATATCTTCAACTTGTTATGGGGATCCATATTATAACTATGCTAATGCAAAGGATATATTAATTTTCTCATCCATTGGTTCCATAGAATGATTTTCACCAAAGGATTCTTCATGATTTGCTTTGATTGGGATTTAGATTTAGATTATCCACTAGCAGCTCAAAAAGGTTTTCACTAAGGGACTCATATTTTTGATTTTCTATATTTTGATTTGGATTTTGACTACAATTTGTATTTTGATCATTTGATAATTCTTTAAAGAGGTTTTCACTATGGGGTGTGGATTTTAAATATGGATTGTAGGATTCATTTTGATTCAGACACACTTGTTGTTTCTCAGAATATGCAGATGTTTCTTGATACTCTTCTAGCAGGAGGCCATCTAGGAAGTCTAAAATTATTTTATTATCATGGAAGGAAGTTAATTATAAGTTATATCATTGGTCCCAATCAAAAGGTGGAGGATACTAGTTTGTAAGATGGAAGGTAGGATTGGTGAGGTTGATGAAAGGAGTGATGGTAGAACAGTTCTTGTAGAGACTATATTTGGATCTTGGTTTGATTATGGATGAATTTACCTTAGAAATGATAAAATTATCACTAACATCTTTACATTGACTTTCAAATGGTTTGTATTTGATGCTATGGGGTCCAGCGTTTACTTCGAAATGGATGGGTTTGATAATTCTTTGTTCATGGATTGTTTTGTCTATAAGTAACTCTATCACTTGGGGTGAATGTTATGGGATGATGGGAGATTCAATAGGTGATAAGGATTTGGGTGTTTGTACAATGGGTGATAGGCTATATTTGTTGAAGGAGGTTTTGTCCAAGATAGGATCTTGGTCAGAAATGGGATCTGTGTCAAAAATGGGATCTTGATCAAATATAAGTTTTTTGTCAAAGATTGGCTCTTCAATAAATATGGGCTCATCATCAAAGATGGATGGTAAAACATGGTTGTCAAAGGTAGGATGATCAACTATGGATTGGCTAAAAATGGATGTGTCAAAAATGGGATCTTGAGAAATGGATTGAAGGTTAAGATAATGACTTGAAAGTGGTGTGGTATAAATAGGCTTAGGAAAGACATCTTCGCATATCCCCAAGCTATGATTTTAGATGTGGATACACTTGGCTCTACCTTGATGTACCCTTTGTTAATCAAATCTTGGATATGAAGCTTTAGTCTCATATAATGGTTTATAAAATGACCTTCAATTTTGTGATAATCACAATATTTGTTAGGTCTATACCACTCAAGTTTTAGAACATTTAGATCAAAGTATTTGATGTTTAGAAATATGACTAAGTTTGTAGAGACCGATTTTTGAAAAATACATCATAAAGGAGTGAATCTTTTTTTAATAGGCATAGTAATGTTACTAATAGGTTGGGAGTTTTTGATTTGTTATAACTCTGGGGGTGGAATTATATTAGATGGTAGAGGTGCTTTAATTGGATTCCCTTTGTTAGTGTGATAGGGGATGTTAAAATCAAGGCTATAACTAGTGGAGGAGAGACTTAGTTGATTATGTAAATTATGTTTACTAGTGGTAAGGCGATGTTGATGTGGAATGTTTTGGGATTCCATAGTAATGAAGTGGACTAGAGAGGTAGCTTGATCTTGGAAGGATGAATTTATTATATTTGTGTTGAAGGTGAAGGTATTCAGATTTGGTGGATTTGTGAAGGTTAATGGACTTTAATCTGTTGGGTTTGTAAACAAATGTGAATTTGATGTAGTTTCGTTCAAGTTTGGAAATGGGTTGAATTTAGAACCAAATGGTTGATTTTAATGAATGTGGTGAGGCTGGTTTTGAAGGGTGTAGGAGTTGAAAGGTTGATTTTTATGGAATATATTTGGATTTGATTAAATTTGGGTTTGATTTGTGAATGAATTTTGGTTCAAGTATAGATTTGAAAGTGGTGGTGAAGGTGAATCAAAAGTTTGATTTAGATTGATGCTAAGGTTGGAACTAGATAGATTGATGAATGCATTTTGATCTGTGATTGGTGACTTTTGATCTGTGTATGGGGTAGAACTTGTAAAAGAATTTAAAGAATTTTGACTATCAAAACTAAAAAATTGATTTGATGTTGTACCTAAAGTAAAATATGGATGTTGATATATAGGTAAACATGAATAAACATTCAAGTTTGAAATTGATTGGTTGTGGTTTGGGTTGAATTGGTTGGTTGGAAAACTTGAATGACTATTCAAGTTTGGATTTGATTGATTAATGGATGAGGATGAATACATATTCAAACTCAGATTTGGATTTGTTGGATGATTGATTGGTGAGTTTGCAATGACATTAAAACTTTGATGTAGATTTGTTGGATGATTGATTTGATGTTGATTCAAATATGTGTTTGAATCAAAATTAGTTGGATTGAACCCCATATTATAATATGGATTATTTGAATTATGATTCAAGATGAAATGGGTTGAGTTGTGGTTCTAAGATGCCATGCTTCTCACAATATATGATACCAATAATAAAGAATTATAAATATTAAAATAATTGAAATTTTGACTAAATGAATTTATAACTAACATACGTGTCAAATGCAAGAAAAATAATAAACAAAATTTATATTCTAAACAATCAAGAAATTTGCACATAAAAGGTGAAAACTAGGATGAAGGTGAACAACTATTGGGCCTTTTGTTGTCACTAACTTGTCCATACTTTCAACTATGATGCAATATTTCAAGGCACTAACCACAGAAGATATTACAATTCTCATGGCCTACTGAGTCTAGTTTTGAGGGTGTGTGGAAGGTAGCTTCTCGATGCTAACTACTAACTGATGCACGAAATTCAAATGATAAAAGAGGTTATCCTAGGCTTAAGGTTTAAATAAGCTTATCTAGAGGGGAAAAACTGTGGACAAAATAGAAAAAATAGATGCACACTATTGGGTCTTGTCCTAAAGTGACCAATATAGTCTAGTGGTCTAAGTGTGTTGAAAATCGATGATATCATATTTTGAGTTAGCTATTGAAACCTTAGGTATTAGAGCATGAAAGCCTCTCATGTCATAGTGTGATTAAAATATACAATACTTAGGCAATTGAAACAACTAGATCTTAATTTATATACCCCGCTAGTAAATGGGGTTTGGCCTACTATGTGGTGGTGAAATCCATAGTCAATAGAGCTCCTAAGAAAAGAAAAATTAAATTAAATAACCATTTTTTATTTTTGAGTTTCATCACCAATGTAATGCTAAGGAAAGAGCATATGTAGATACCACTTGGGTAACATAGATAATTGTGGAAACATTTTTTATTTTTGAGTATCGTTACCAATGTAATGCCAAGGAAAGAGCATATGCGATTTCCATAACCACAAACAAAAATACCGAAATAAAAATTGATGTAATTACTAAACAATTTTAAAATAAAAATGAAAAGCATTAGTAACAAAAAATTGGCTTTTTATTAATTTTTTTTGTTGATTCTTTTTGGCAAGCATTTTGCAGATAAGTTGTTAGAATGTTTGTTGTGGTGAAAAATAAGGTAACCTATAATAGAACAAGTGAAAAATAAATGAAAAATAAATGAAAAAAACCTATCTGTTTTGAAATCATTATTACACAGACAAATTATAAAAGCAAAATTGTAATAAAATCAACACAAGAAAAAGACAAAGCAAAAAATAGAAAATAAAAATCCCTGTGCTTATAAGAGATTTTACTGCCAAGAGCAATGATTTAGCTGTCAATAGTGATGAATTTATTGCAGAAAGAGATGAATTTTCTATAGGTAATGACAATTTTGTTACATAAAAATACATTTTCACTACAAGCAATGCTGAATTCACTATAGAAAAAGGTGATTTCACTACAGGTGATTTCACTGTAGGTGATGATAAAATCATTATTTCTTGAAAAAAATGTTGTCAACCCTAAAAAAAAAACAAAAAACACAAAAAAAGGAAAAAAATAAGACAATTTCACTATTATGGTCTACAATTTCATTATTTTTGCTTCTGAATTCATGGTGACACAAAGGAGCACACACAACTAAACAACAAACAACTGATAGCAACCTGTATCTCATATGAGCACTAAAAAATGCAAGATTAAATGTAAAATGCAAATATAAACAACAAAAATTGAAAGGATTAATAACATCCATAAAAACTATGATGATGGAGGTTACTGCCTCAGGGAGTGCCTCTGGGACCCAGAAATCAGTGGATGAGGATCCTTTCAAGGGATGGAAAGAGGTGTTAACTGGGAAGAAGTCTCTTACCCCTAAAGGCATGTCATGGGTCCTAGTCTAAAATGAGTCAATGGAAGGAATGGCTTTGGATATTCCTGATCACTTAGTTGAGGAAATAGTGGCAGCCATGGATCTTGCCCTGGTCAATAAGTTTTTCTCCCTTTATCCTAATATTGAGATGGTGAGGAAGTGGGTGGCTAATCGGTGGAGGATCAAAGGCAGTGTGTTGATCATCGTTATGGTAAGAGGGTTGTTTTTATTTAAATTTATGAATAGGGAGGATATGCTAGCTATTCTAATAGGAGTGTCGTGGCTCTATGGCACCCATTTGCTTGCTCTATGCTCTTGGAAACCTAGTTTTGATCCCAGCACAGATCTGAACTGGTCTACCCCTATTTGGGTGAGGCTTCTAGGGTTTCCCTTGGAATTTTTGGATGATAAGATATTTTTTGCTATTGGTAATACCTTTGGTCAGTATGTGACTTTGAATAACACCACTCAGACTAAGTCTTGTTGTGTGTATGCTCATTTTTGTGTTAATGTGGAGATCCACCAAACCCTTCCCATGTCCATATAATTAAACTCCAAATATGGGATTTGGACCCAACTAATTTTTTATGAGAATGCTACTACTTTTTGTTAGGTGTATAAGAAGAAAGGCCATTTAATGACCCATTTTAAGGTGAAGCAAATAGGAGGCAATGTTGACCTTAACAATGAAGTTGAAGATAACTCACCCAAAGATGACACCCCTATTGATTAGGGAATGGGGGGAAATGAGGAAAATGTTATCACAAAAGATTATTTTGAGAAGGATATGGAGAAAGGTTATCAAAATCATGATATAGATAACTACCAGCACCTTGTTCAATAAAATACTCAGATTAAAGAGGGTGAGATTCATTCCCAATTGGTAGAGGCTATTGTTGAAGGCAATGAGGCCTTGGCTTCCATTGGACAGAGGGCCCAAATCCCATATTTGAGTTGTAATTCTAGGGTTGTGACCTCTCAAACATCCCTTAAGCATAATCCCTCTCCTGTAACCATAGTTGAATTTATGGAGGAGGATTTTCTTGTTGATCAGGCAGTTATTCCTTCATTGACCACTGAAATTGGGCTGAGTGGTAGTGGTAATGACCATGAGGATTAGATTACCCATAAGAAAAAAAATTGAAGGGCTAAAAAGTATGCGGATGTTGGAACAAACTCTAAACAAGGAAGACCAACTCTTAGAGAAACAAGGCAAAGAGAGATTGCCAAGGAGATTGCTAGTGGTAAGAAAAAAACACTAGAGATCCAATCTCATAAACCTTCCTCATGAGAATCTTGTCTTGGAACTTGAGGTTCTTCAATAGTCCCACCAAACAGTTTGAAGTGAAAAACTATATTTTGGACAATAAGTTAGATATTTTGTTACTTCAGGAGGTTAAGATGAATGAAGAGAGCTTTAAGAGGATAGTTGATTATTTATGGCCCAAGGCTACTTTTTGTATTAGCCTGGCTATGGGAGCCTCTGGAGGGATTGTCATTATGTGGAATGATGATAAAATTTAGGGCTCACTTATTGTTTCTAGCAAGCACTTTTTGGTTGTTAACTTCTCTTTGCCTTCTTTAAATTGGTCCTTAATCAATATTTATACTTCGAACACTAGAGCCCTAAGGAATACATTGTGGATGAACTTGTGTAATACTCTTTCCACTTCCCCTCATTCTCATTGGATGTTGGCTGGGGATTTTAATACTCCCTTATATCCTTCTGAGAAATATGGGGGTATTCTTGATTATACTAATAGCATGTTTGACTTAGTAGATTTTAACAATTCCTTTGGGTTGTTGGATATGGTGCTGCAAAATCAGAATTTCACCTGGTCTAATAGAAGAATAGGAGATCAAATGATTTAAGTAAAATTGGATAGAGTTATTATTTCTAGTAATTGGGATAATCATTATAATATGAGTCTGAAGGCTCTTTCTAGAACCATGTCTGATCATATTCCTATTCTCTTTAGTTGGAAGGAACAGTGTGAGTGTGGTCCTTTCCCTTTTAGATTTGAAGCTATGTGGATTAAACATAAATATTTTAGAAACCTTGTGGCTCAATGGTGGTAAACTCCCATTCATGGTACTCCTATGTTTAGGTTGGTCAAAAAGCTCCTTCACATTAAACAGGAAGTTCATGGGTGGAATAGATATAGCTTTGGCAATGTGTTTAGCTAGAAAAAAACTATCTCTGGAAGATTAGCTGATCTTCAGTAGCTTATGGCTCAAGGAGATGCTACTGATGATATTATACAAGAGGAATGTGATCTTATTTTTGACTAGAAGAATCTTATAAGCAAAGAAGAGATTTCTATAAATAGAAGTCCAAGGTTTAGTGGCTCAAATAAGGTGATATGAATATTGTCTTTTTTATCTTTTAGCCATGAAACATAGGAAGGCTAATTCTATCTCTAAATTATGTCTGGAAAATGGCAATACTATCACTGAGGATAATGAGATTGGGGACCAAGCTATGTTATTTTTTCAAAATTTATTGTCAGAGCAAGCTAATAATGTTAACAATAGAAGGATTATGGACCAGTTTATTGATAAGATCCCCTATTTGATTACTGAAGAAGACAACTTTGAAATGCTAAAACCTATTTATGAGGAGGAGTTTCGTGTTGTCTTATTTTCTATGGGTCCTTTCAAATCCCCTGGCCCTGATGGCTTTCCTCCAATTTTCTTTCAATAATTTTGGGATATTGTGGGTGTTGATGTCACTTCTATTGTGAGGGATTTTCTTAGAAATGGTAAACTTCTAAAGCAGATTAACAATAATTTTATTGTTCTTGTCCCTAAAAAGCTGAAGCCTATGCATCCCTCTGATTTCAGACCTATTAGCTTGTGTAATACCATCTCTAAGTTGTGCACTAAATTAATTGCCTTGAGGTTTTATCCTTTTTTTGATAAAATTATTTCCCCTTCTCAGAAAGGCTTTGTCCCTAGTCAAAAAATTCTTGATGCTATGATCTCCGCTCATGAAACTATCCACATTATGGACAAGAGCAGAATCCCTGACATGGTTCTAAAGTTAGATATCTCCAAGGCTTATGATAGAGTTTCATGGAAATTCCTATTTGAACTCATTAAAAAGTTTGGTTTTAATGATAAAATATCCCTTCTTATTAAGGAGGTTATTTCCACTGCTAAATTCTCTATTCTGGTTAATGGCATCCCTAGGGGGTTTTTCTCTTCCTCAAGGGGGATTAGATAGGGGGATCATCTTTCACCATACTTGTTTATCATGATGGCTAAGGCCCTTGGGTGATATGTTCACTTTAAGATTACCTCTAAAGAAATTGTGGGTATTAAACTCACTAATTTCCTTCCTTGTATGTCCATGGAGCAATTTTTGGATGATACCATCCTCTTTGGTATCTCTTATGTGGTTGAAGCTCATAGTTGGCAGAATATTTTAAATGACTATACCAAAGTCTCTAGTCAAAACATAAACTTTTAGAAGAGTAATGTGTATTTTTTTAATACTCCAGCTGATCTCTAGCAAAAAATCATTAATATTATTAGTTGTGCTGAAATTGATCTTCCTGTTATTTACCTTGGCCTCCCCCTTATGGTCAAAGAGGTGTCTCAAGGATTTTGAAATGGAATTTTGGAAAGAATTCAGAAGAAGTTGGTTGGTTAGAAGGGGAAATTACTCAGTAGTGTTGGCAAGGTTTAGCTTCTACATGCTTCTTTGCAAGGTATTCCTACTTTCTTCCTATCTCTTTTTAAAATGCCTAGGTTTATTGCTGACAAATTGGAGTAGATTCAAAAAAAAATCTTATGGATTGGGGTGGAAGACAAACAAAGAATGTCTTTGGTTAGTTAGTTGGGAGAAAGTTTGCCTTTCCAAATCCCATGGAGGTTTTAACATTAGATCTATCAGGAATATGAATAAAGCCCTCCTTTCCAAAATTATCTGGAATTTGATCCACAACCATAAAAAGTGGGGGGACATTATGCAAGCCAAGTATCTTCATGGAACTGACCACTTTAGTTTTCTCCATCAAGGAGGGCTTCCCCAGGGATCTGTTATCTGGAATAAAATGTTGAAGTCTAGAAGTCTTCTCAAGCATGGGCTTAGATGGAAACTGGGGAATGGTAATTCTATTAACTTTTGGGAAGACATTTGGTTGAATGATAAGGCCCTGATTACTCAAGGTGATTATGGAGGTATTGTTGGCATTGCTACACAGTTTTTTGGGGATAAAGTTTTTCATTATATTCACAATAATAATGGTATTAGGAGTTGGAAAAATCTCTTAGATTGTTGTACCCATCGCCTTGATCTCTCTCCTAGGATGTGGTCTATCCAACATTTGATGTTGGGGGTCAAAATCCCTCTTTTTCCTAGGGAAGATGAGTTGTATTGGTGGCCAGATAAGAAAGGTCAATTTTTTGTTAAGTCTGCTTACCACTTATTGATCCCTGATGTGCATAAAAATGAGATTTGGGGGAAAGTTTGAAGTCATAAACTTATCCCTAAAATTAATATGTTTTGGTGGGCTACTATTCATAACAAAATCCTAACTCAAGATAACTTATAGAGGAGGGGATTCACCTTGGTCAATAGGTGTTTTTTGTGCTTTGAGAAGGAGGAAATTGTCTCTCATTTAATTGTCCATTATGATTTTGCTAGGGAAATTTAGAATATTATTTTAAGGAATTTTGACATTCAATGGGTTTGTAATTCTGATATTAGGGAAGTCATTGCCAACTGGTGTCCTACCATCTCTCATCCATGGCTTGTTGAGCTTTGGAACCAAACTCTGCCCTATCTTGGTTGGACTTTATGGAAAGAATGTAATAATAGAATTTTTAGGGATGTTGCTAGGGATACTTCTCAAGTTCTTCATTCCTTTTCTAAGAGCCTCATGGAAAGTGTGACCAATTCTCACATCAAAACTGTGGAAAAACCTATTTCTCAAGAAGAGGAGCAAATTGTGACTAATTGGAGAATTCTAAACCAAATCCTGGCTCATAATAATTCAAAATAGTTGTAGAGATTAAATACCATATGGATTCCCTCGAAGCCTTATCGGCTCAAACTAAATTTTGATGGGGCATCTAAGGTGGACGATAAGGCTAGTGGTGGTGGGATTATCAAGGATGACAAAGGGTGGATGGTTGTTATCTATGATGGTGGGATAAGCTTTTAAAGCAATAATTGTGCTGAAGCCTCGACTCTTTTATGGGGGGTGAAATTGGCTATTTCACTTGATATTAGGCAATTACAGATTCAGGGGGATTCTAAACTTGTTATTGATGTTATTACTAATGTGTTGACTTATGGCTAGAAATTAAAAGAAATTACAGTGGATATACAAATCCTTTTATAGTAGATCCCTAGAGTTGATATCTCTCATATATATATAGACGGCAACGGGGTTGCTGATGCTCTTGCAGACCTTGGTCAACAATTTTCAAATTGGTGTTATTGGTGCCAAATTAATAACATCCCTTTAAACATAAGGGACTTAATTCAAAAGGAGATGATGTGTCAATGATGACTCATTATCTTAAGAAAGGTAGTTTATTCCATCAATTCTACTGGAAGATGCTGACATGTATCTCAAAGTACGTGTTTTTTGTACTTCAATTGCTCAATGTCATCTCTGCTTTATTACTCCCTTATGTTAAGGCGAGTTGATTATCTACTAATTATAGATAATTCATTATAGTCATGTTCAAGCATGGGAAGTGTAGGCTTCAATTGGTCCTTCAAAAGGTGGCTCTCATTAATGATAATACATGCAAACTTCTTATCATAATTCCTTGTCAAACTATTAATCTCACACTATCACAATAACTCTGTGAATTTTTGGTTTTGGGGATTCTGTGTCTTTGTTTGGAAGGCTATAATGGGAGGAGATAGGATTCAAATAGAGCCAATTTCATGTTGCAAGTTTAAGGATAATGTTGTGGTCTAGCACTACTGTAAGGAAGGCAGTATCAGCCCTTTTTTGGAATGGATTAATGGTTCTGATGAAAATCTGTCTGAGTAATTCACTTAGTCTTGGTATAACTGTAGAGTCACTATTGGGAGAATTGGGTTTGAGGTTTCTGAGAAAGTTATTGCTATGGTGACTGGCCTATCGACTAAGGGGACCAAGCTGCAAAGGAAAGTGAAAGTGGTGGACCATTCTAACCAAAATTTATTCCTTGGGGAAGGCAAAGAACTGGTTCCTTATCAGGGAGGATTCAAATGGGCCAAGCTACCAGAGCCATGGGATGAAATGTATTTCCTCATCATGAAATTCTTCACTTTGGAGGGGCGATTTACCAAGTTCTACAATTATCATCTTCCTTTATTGAATCATTTTAGACATAATGTTCATATTAGCTTCCCATTTTATCTGTGTCTTCCCTTGAGCATTCATTTTTTAGGGTTAAAGCTAAGACAACTAAGAAACCCTCCAAGAAATCCATTCCCCTGCACCAGGGTCTTATTCTTTGCTTATATAATTTTCACCTTACTTTGGAGCTGCCTAAGCTTATCCAGTCTCATAGCGATGAAATTTTTACCAACCCTGATGATACCACTGTATCTGAAGAGCTTTGCCCTTCCCCTACTTCTCATAAGATGAAAGGGGTTTCCTTTTCTCTATTTAATGAAGAGACTACCATGGTGACCGCTACCCACACTCCAGTTTCTAAAATCAGTGTGAAGAGCAAGAAGAGGAAAATTAGGGAGGTGGAAGAAGAAACTATACAAGATGTTGTGGGGACCCCTAAAAATCTTAGCAGTACTCTTGTGGGACCTGGTAGTAAAACTAATATGTCTTCCAAGGATAAGAAGGAGGGATTGTCCTCTGGGGTTAGGTCAAGGAGGATTACTAGAAAACCTACACTGGAAGCTAAACTTATTGATTATTTAGAGAGTGCTTCTAAAGAATCCACCTAGGGGGATGAGGCCAAGGTTATTGAAGTCCAAGAGATTTTTGAAGATGTAGAGGGTAAGAATGGGAACAAATAGACCGATGTTTTCGGTGGTGTTGTTGGTGATTCTGAGGATAAGGCTGATGAAGGGGGAAGGATATTTATGGAGGAAGCTGATGATGAGACAGAGGAAGATGTTGGTTACAGGAATGACATTACTATCTTGAGGGGTCATGTGAATAAATTAGAACACTCAATTTCCATTATGCTCAGGTGTACTATGTTAATCTTTCTGTATTGTAGGATATTGAGACTACAGCTGCAGACGACAAAGATGAGAATTTCAAAAAGTTGGATGAATTTACTAAATCTTTGGCTAAAATATGGGAGAATCTTTCTCCTTAGTTCTGGTTTCTTTTATGTTTTTTATTCTTTGCTTCTTCATACATACTATCTTTAGTCTGGTTATGTTGTCTTTGTTGTTTATGTTGGTTAAACAGGCTATGTTGTAATTGTTTCGAGGCTCTTTTATGCTAATGCCTCCAGGGTTTCTTTTTACTATTTTTTAAGGGTTTGGCCCCTTGTTTTAGCCACCTTATATAATCAAAACAAAAATCTAAAGAGAACATCTATCTAATTATAAAGAACGATGATCAAAAGATGAGAAAAAAAGACATGGGAAAGGTCCCACTGGGCATGCCAGAAATGTATGAACTAATTTAGACATGCAAAGAAAGTAAACTAATTCTAATCTAAGCTAAAATTCAAATTATGGTAGAGCAACAAATAAAGAAAATAAAAATCACAAACTTTACACTTTGAATGCACAAGATTTATCCATTGTGATATACATTCGATTTTCTCTTTAAAATATGTGGTGCTCACTCCTCCAATGCAAAAGAGAACGGGCAGTGTTTTGGTGCCATTTTTTTTTTTTTTTGATTTGCTTTGATTTGCTTTGATTCACTTATGTGTAGAGCTCTGATTTCTTGATTGTGTGATGTGATCTCTAGATTTTTATGCACTCTTGAAAATGGGGATTTGCAAGTGTATGTATAAAATTTTAGAGAAGGATCCAATGGTGGAAGATCATTTTGAATTTTTCAATGATCCAAATGATCAATGGTGGCTAATGAGTCCTCACCTATGATGATGAAGACCATTTCAAAATGGTTGAGAAAAACATGGGGTTGGTTAACTGACTTAGCAAGACTCAGTCAATTTGCTTGACAACTCAGGATGAGTCATAAGAGGTTGAGAATTTTATGGATTTGGTTGGGATGAGGGAGAAAAAGGTGGGAGATGTTTTGATGAGCTATAAAATCCATATTTTATTATTTAAAATAGGGATTTAAGTGTGCATAATTGACTCATTCGATATTTTGAATGATTTAATTATTTGAAATTGGGAGGAAATGTGATTTGTTAAATAGATTTAGGTGCATTTTAACAGTAAATAAAATTTAGGTGTTTACAACAGTAATTGTAAGCCTTAGAAGGCTCTCATATAGATAAATAATTATCATAATGGTGATTTGGCCAAGTAAGGTAAAAGATGTAAAAAACTAGCAATGTCAAGCATTTATTGATTAAATCTCAGTGTCTATACCAACTAGAGAAGCTTCCCTCTAGTAATATCGCTATTTTTTTTATTGAAACCTTCCAAGTGGCCAATGGTTTTCCTAATAGAAAATTTTATATCTGATAATATTATCGAAGCTTAAAAATGGAACCTTCTAAGTGGTAGATGAATTTCCTACTAGAGAAGCTTCCCTTTGATAATATTATCAATGCTTCACACTAAAATCTTCCTCCAAGTAGAGGGGTATCTAGCTAGAGAAGTTTCCTTATGATAAATTAATGACTAGAGAAAATAATGAATGGAGGCATAAGCAAATCAAATGTTTTCCTCTAGTATATGGGTATCATGATATGAGTTGTATTTCTTGCTTTCACTTGTTGTATATAATTTTTCTATATTGAAATGAGTATCTCTCTCGAAGAAGATTATATGTTTTCCTCTAGCAGATAGTTATCCTACTATGCGGTGTATTTATTGGTTTCAAAATAATGAGTTATATTTCTTGGTTTCAAAACAATGCTGGAGATCATGATGGTTTTCGTCTTATGATTTATTCATTATACATACATCTTGGATCATGTGAGTGTTGTAAGCTCACTGATTGGTACGACCATATTATGGATACATTGATTTAATCATTTATTATATTTTATCTCTCATGAATGTTTTAATGAGTGTGCAGATGACAAATGTTTACTGACAAAAAGGGGACAAGATGTCGACCATTGACCTAAAACCGCACCTATCCTAGACTTGTCATAGGGATTTTGTTTGAGCATGTATGTCATTAACCACTTATGTATACATTGAATGCATTATGTTTCATGTTTGAAAACAATATCATTGATCTCATAAACCCTGGAATGCATATCATTTATGACCCTTGATTGAAACACTCATTGCATGATTATTCACTAGGTATTTGAACCATGAGGCAAACCTTTTCCAAACTTAGATTTTTAGAATTTATGAGAAGTCATTTTTTCTAATTTAAAAATTAACATTATTTTTATTTTTCATTGGCCTAAAATATGGTGTCATTGATATTGAAACCTTTGAGACATTTTAAAAGTGAAAAAAACCAAGGAATGGGTTTCTCTAGGCATGTTTTAGGGAAAAGTGGAGTTGGAAGCCTATATTGGACAATTATCTCTCTTTGATAGGGTGTAAAATGTAACATCCTTTCCCCCCTTGATGTATAAATTATGCAAACATTATTCCATTATTCTAGCCATAATAGAGTTTGGAAAGCTTTGGAGTAGAGTTATAAAAGGCATAAGGAAGGATAGTTAAAGAGGAGAAAATTTTGATCTTGTTGGAATTGAGGTAGGTTGTAGTATGCCCCAATGTGCAGGAAATGATATATTTTGTGTGTGAATAATTGTATGGGTACTTGGGGATAAATGGAAAAGGGTTCTTGCTTAAGATTTTGCTAGTTAATATATACTAGAATTACAAGTGAAACAAATGTTCCTATAAAAAGACATGTATCTTGCTTAGTAGTTGTATTTATTGATTACACTTAACTCTTTTTCTTTACAGATGGGTACCTTGTTAAGATGTAGCCTACTATATTTTTTACTTGCCTCATTTTTGTTTGGCCAAATTTGAAGCCTTAAAATGAACACATTTCATCCCTATGACTATGTGTTGATTTGTTTGGGGCTTTTGGGTTTGAGGATTGATAAGGGCCATAGATTCCCGATGACATCATATGGATGGGAGGTGAACACCTCCCATTCTGCCTATTGTGTTGTAGATGAAGAAGATGATATTTTCAGCTAGAAGAAAAGATCTTGATCTATCTTACTTTCTACATGAAAGAAAGAAGTTGATTTATTATTTTTTTGTTAGAATTATGTTTCTTGTTGTGTTATGGAAATAAAAGTTTGTGTTTTTATTTGAAAAGAGAAAATAATGTATTCAATATCCATATTTAAAAAATAAGGGGTTCTTGAAAAAAATTAACTTTATGCAATGCTGAAGAGGGATGAGGTCTTATGAATGTTTCTTACATGTATTGTATCTACCTATGAATTGCATATTTTTTTATGAACATAAAACAAATTGAATTATTTGGGTTTGTTTTAAAAAAATGCCTTACTTCTATGAAAGGATTATGGTCGTATATGAAAAACATATAGTGAAAGAGGAAGAATGATATGGTTTCTACCATTTTTATTTATTCTAGGTAACAAGAATTTATGTGAATTGTGTTATTTCTTTAATTCGAAGAGATATATCTAAATGTTTACCTGAGTTGTTTGAAAGGAAGCAAATTATATGTTATCTATGTTATTCGACTATACATGTGTTTAATCTTTTAAAAAAGGAGAAGAATCAAATTTTATGTGTTATTAGGAAGAAAACATTATGTGTATTTACTAGTGTTTATTTCAATAGAGGCTAATTATTTTTATAAAACTAAAAGCTTCATAATGTTTATTTATATAGTATTTCAAAAAGAAAAATGATTATTACATACACAAGTTAGAGGAACTTTACAAAAAAATACAACTTTTTTTAGCCCTTTTTGGGTAGTGTGTTAAAGGGTGGATTACAGGTGGAGTCTTTACTCTTCACCCTAAATGTGGCTTTCCAATATTAACTGTATTTGAGATTCTAAGATAGAATCCGACCTCACTCATTTCTCATGGTGTTTAGTCTATTAGAGTATGTTGCTTAGTGAGAGACTCATTCACATTAAATCTCTCATTCTAGGTGCCCTAGGTGCAACATATCAAAGACATTTAAACATTTATTTTGGTCTTGCCCTCGTGCCTATGAGGCATGGCAATGGATTCACAACATTTTCAAGCCTTTCCATATAGAGCTCATCAATTGAAGGATGACATTGTTTGGAAACCTTGCCCAATGGCTACCATACATTGCTTTTATTTGGAGTTTTTCAATGCTAATGTTTTCTTTCAGCTTTGGAAATATAGGAACATTGCTATATTTAGTAACAAGGATACTTCTCAATAATTTTTCACTAATGATAGAGTTTATGTGCTTAGCTCTACCTTTTTAAGATCCAAACACATGTTAACAAAGTGACCTTGGAATTTTAGAATTTGCAGGGACTTCTTAATCATCGAGGGAGTGCTTCGAGCACCATGAGCAAGGTCCCTCTAGATGCACTGCCACATGGTTATCCACGGTTGATGCCTAGATGTCGGTGGAGCTACTATGTATCCATTTCTCTACCACTCGTCCTTAGCCAGGAGGTTGGAGCCCTCATCTGTGTGGCAAAACTTATGTTGGGTTGTCTCGTTGGACTTCCCAATCATGTGATGGTGATCATACTAGGTTGTTTATTCCTTTGCCACCCAAGTGGAGAGAGCTTGTACCTTTAGCTCCATAAGGTATTGTTCCAGAAGGGTGGGTGGTACCAGATATGCCACTGGGAGAGCCCTCAAGGATGATATGTCGCCTCCATCTGATGTTCTTGTTTGTGCTTGATATTTTACACTTATTTCTATGTTTTGTTAATATGTTGTTTTAAGGCTCTTGGTATATAATTGTGTTTTCTACTAATGTTATTTTAAGTCATTTAGTAACCATCTTTTTTACATGCATTGATTTTGGACCATGAGTAGCAATTAACCATTTTTTATTTTAAACCATATTTATATTATAAGTGTATATTTTTTATTTAATAAATATATTGCTATATTTTTAATAAAAAATAAATTAAATAAATTATCGTTTAATTGATTAAGATGTTGGTAAAATATATTGTCATATCATCCAACTAAATACAAATTATAAGAAATTAAAAAAAAAAAAATTGAATGAAATAGATCTTCATATAATGAAAGTCAATTTATTCCAACAACCAATACCAACCAAATATTTATCTTTCTATGGAAAAAATAAAAATATAGGGTTACCTTCCAAATTTCATTGCTTTCTCCTAGCCGGGAAATTCTTGTTTTGGTTTTTGTTGTGTTTTATTACGCCTAACATGACATTCATAGCTTGCGATACCGTTTTATATCACTAAAAATTGAAAAAAAAATGCATTTGCGTTTTGTTTTTAACACCCAGAAACAAAATGAATTCTTCGACCATCAAAGAAGATGAAGAAGGGAAGGTGAGGAGATATTTAGAGCACAAGTAGACGGGCCTCTCCTCAATCTAAGTCAATGGCGTCCCCAATCCCAGGTAAGAAAAAAAGAAAAGATAGTCATCCATAGGAGTTTTACAGTTTATCCCATTAATGGATTTTATGTGGAAAGGATTCAGCACGGTATCATTTTTTTAAATTTGTTGGTTAGTTTGTAGATGGATTAGTTTATTCATATGATACCCACAAAAAAATAATGTAGAAGTATATAATTTCTGATTGCTATCAGAGGGCCTGATCATGTCATTCATGCCCTTCATTTCTGATTTACCAAAATTTTAAGCTCATATCATTTGATTGTCAAGACTATCGGGAAACAATTTATCAGGAAATAAGAAAATGAGATATATCTTATCTTAGTGCAGTGGGGAGCGTCATCTTTTTTTTGGGATTGAAGGATAAACATTTTGGTTCCAAGTAGTTTTTAAGTATCCGTTGGTATTGTACAAATAACTGACTTACATTAGCTTAGTGCCAAGGACTGAAGGTATCTATTTGGTTAAATTTAGTGGAAGAGCTCTTTTTGCATTATAATCTGAGAAAGTTATTGATACATGGTATTTGCATAGGTTTACAACATTATGAACAGTTATGTATTTTTAGGTTAATATTTGTTCCCTGACTTGAAAAATTTCCCGTTTATTGTACCTGCTTGCAACCCAAGTAACAAAAATTTGAAGCAATTCATGGTAAGAGCATGCCTCCTTTTCCAGACCATGTTTGTTTGGCTATTAGTTCTGTGAAATGTTTATCTGGTCATGTTCATTGTCACAATTTTTACATAGGCATATTAGCCTCCAGGAAATTATGAAATTTCATTAATAGTCTGAGGTTGTTTGAGTTGGTTAGAGTTTTAAATTTGTTTTTTAAATGGACAAACTCTTTTTATGTATCACATGGAGAGGGTAGTGAACTTCAGATTACAAACTGAGTGTAGCACGAGCTGCCAGGTTTTGAACCTAGGGTATCTTAGTGGTAAGCACCCCAATGTTAGGCAATGGTCCCATGTAAGGGGACTATTGGAATTTTCTCAGTGGGCGTAGCTGAGAAATTTTCAGAGGAATTGTGGTAAAACAGTCCCATTTGGTATGAAGTTTCCAGCTGACAGCTACAGTTCTTACAAACTCTGCATCCAAAACTAGCAGTAATGATTTTTTCAAAAGAATTCCCCTACATGGAGGCTGCCAGTTGGCAAAAATACCTTCTAAACCATTACTGTAATCTCTCGGTCTCCCTCTCCCGCAGCCACTCAAATCATCCGGCTAGAAAAACAGCCACTCCTACTTTAAGGGAAAGGCTCTATTTTTTCCTGTTAAACTATTAGAATGTTTCCTAGAGCCATTTGCTCATGGGAAATACAAGAAGCATCCCCTTTCACAGGACCGTGTCCTTGGTACTAGTGAACTCTTTGCCAAGATTTTCTCTGAGAGCAAATCAACTCTTACTCTGACTTCTTGAGTTGTTCCCAGTCTGAATTGAGGACTAATATATGAACTGTATATCTATCAGGAAACAAGCCTGTTTATACCTTAATATACGTTAAAATATTGTGGTTATCTTTCATATGAAATGGACCTTTCTGTGATTTCCCAAATTCATTTTATAATTTTATTGAAATTTTCAGCATTACAGTGTTGTGTGGTATTGTATTATGATTACTCTAAAGGCATTAACTGATTACTTATGTTACATTGTTTTCTTGTGATGCGTCATCATGTACACTGCAATGGTTACGGTAATTGGCAATGGTTCATCCCTCAGTGTAAGTTCAAAACTATTAGTTTGGAAGGCATATATTTATGTGCAGTTGGCGACTTAAATGGCAGACATTCCAGCTTACATGCGTGCATGCTTGCATTCATTCAGGCTTGCTGCCTTGGCGATTATGTGTTCTGCTGGAATTGTTTTACAAATACTGGTCTGTGGTTTTTTTCTTGATCTATGGTTTACATCTGATTGTGTACTTATTTGCCAAATCTTTCTTTTGATTGGATTTCCTTCTCACTCTTTTTGGGGCCATGTATAAATTATGTTTTCAGGCTTGTGCTTTGTACAGTAATTGGTGGCCAATGCTAACCGGTACTTTTGCTTCATCTTCTTGAGAGCAAAGCTTTCTCTCTTGATATTTTTGTGAATATTGTTCTGACTATAATCTGCAGTCCGTCTAGGATGAATACTAAGGTCCGAAGCTGGATTGTTTTGCAGTCACTGTGTATATATTACTGCCAATACCACTTTTATTTTTTGGAGGTGGGGATTCTTCGTTTATGAATTCCACAGAAGGTGCGGGGTAGGTCTCAGTGCTTACATTGCCATCAACCATTTGGAATGTTTTTGCAATTTTAAGACTTTGTAGTAGTGCATGAATTGACATTTCGAGTTCGTTTCAACCTTTTTGATGACAGATGGGTGGATGTTGTGAAATTCTTGACTGGGGCTTCTGTAATTGGGAGCATTGCAATACCTTCTATCCTAAGACATGCCGATGTTATTGAATTGGGAGCCATGTTTTTGGTATTTGCTTCACTTTTTTTGTATGGTTGTACAGCATATTGCTATTTTCTCCTGAGTAATGAAGATGAAAATAACTATAGCTCTATCTGAAGTTTGTAATGTTTTGTTGTAAAAGAGGTGTAATTGTCTCAAGTCATAAATTATTAAGAAAAGGAGAAGCAGCTGTGGCCTGCCGAGCGAGATTTGTTGGTATTGTAATCGTTTTACAGTATATTGTGAGTGATACATTGTTTTATATAATGATTTATTGAAAGTATAGATTTCTACGATCCTTTTACTTATAAGTAGACTGAGATTTCTGCAGTCCTTTTACTTGTCAATGACAGTTAGGTTTTCTTACCCTCGGATTGTCCTCCAGCACCATCGAAATATCAGTGGAAATTCAAAGCAAATAAACTACATTGCTGATATGGATATGGGTACGAGAATCATATACGTGGATATGGGGATTTTTTTTGGGGGCTTGGATATGTTTTTGGATACGCGCGTACAAAAAAATATATAAAAAATTAAAAATATAAAAAATATAGCCATATAAGAAACTTAACCACATAATATGCATAGAGGAAACAAAATAAATTAAATAACCACAAAACATACTCATAATTCAATGCCAAATATCATAATATTCAATGGTCGAACTTAGATTAGTTTTATAACAAGTACATAGTGCAAATGTTACAATGTATGGACAAAATAAAGATAAATCAGCATATTTATGATTCACTATATTCATTTTAGTCTTTGGCTGCGATCTCATCATCATCATGTGGTTCATTAGAACGACAAGCAACAACAGTCCACTCCCACTGGCTTCACTATGTAGGTCATGTGAAGCACCATCTAGCTCCGTGTCAAGCAATGAAAGGTAGGCAACATAGGCATCCAAGTCAGCAGTATCAGGGTCCACATCCCAACACTTTGTTGCCCCTTCCTTGTAATTAGGTTGTTTGTGTGAGAGAAGATGCAAATTGGAATGCACATAGACCAAATCCTCCACCTTTTTCGCTGCCAACTTGTTGTGCTTAACTGAGTGGATAACGCTGTAGGTGCTCCAGTTCCAGGGCTACTACGACCATATTAATCAATGGCCTAGTTTCCGTATCTTTCCATCCATCAGAAATGACGTACACCCCTATTTCAATCCACGAATCCCTGATGGGTCTCAATGCATCTTCAACTTGTTTTCTTTCTTTTGTCAACAAGGTGGTGCACACATTTTCATAACCTGGCTTGGTGAATCCTTTAGGGGCAGCATTGATAGATCTCACCATATCCTATTGGTATGGTGTTCTAACAACATTAAATGGCAACCCACATGCATAAAGACAACGTGCAATGCTTTGTTCCGCTATGTCTTTGGATTCATTTTGGAATGACCTTTCTAATGGGCTTGCATCTTTTGTTCTCTTGTGACTAGGAAGTGAATCCTCCTCTGCAGCCACAACGGGTGTAGCAAGAAATGGGTGTGATGGGGTCACCACATTAGTATGAGATGGATCAACAGGTGATGATTCTTTCTTTCTTAAAAGATGCTTTGATCTTTGCCTAACAAGGGCATCTACTTCTTCGCGCTCTTTGATGTATGCAAGGATCTTTGCTTGTGGTAAGCCCTTTCTTGGTTTCCCATTCATGCTTGGCCCACAACAAGCTTTGATTCCAGCGCCAGAAAGCACATACAAATGGGCTTTCACCCGATTATACGAGCTCTTGTATTGACAATTACACTTTGAGCAAACTCAAAGGAAACACCCTCCACCTGACAGCTATTCTAATATTGTCACATACTTCCAAAGTGGCACTTGTGGACTGGCTTTGGAGGGTATCACTTGGCCCACCGAACTAGCACTTGTAGACATTCTAGCAAATCCCTATAACCCCTGGAAAAATTATAATAATATTGCTAGTAAAATTTAAAGCATTTGGCATTTGTTGAAAGAATATTTAAAAGAATAACAAAACA
Organism: Torreya grandis; assembly: GCA_037957365.1. NCBI lineage: Eukaryota > Viridiplantae > Streptophyta > Pinopsida > Cupressales > Taxaceae > Torreya > Torreya grandis. Next base: position 831,705 of record JARHVA010003124.1, on the reverse strand, counting down.
AATCAAAACTAGTTACAAACTTACAAACATTTAAAAACTAAAAGAAAAGAAAAAAAAAAACTTAAAAAAAAACCCACAAAATTGAAAAAAACATACCTTGCATGAGCAATCTTCTTTGTTGCAATCTCCTTGAACTCTTTGGCGCTAAATAGGTAGAGGTAATGGTGTAGGTTTAGCAAAAGGAAGGAGTTTCAATCCTTTGCAATTGAAAAAATGAAGAAGAATGAACAAATGTGCAATGAAAGGTAAAAATGCAATGAAAGGTAAATGTGTTATTTTCTTTTGATAAAATGAGTGTGAATGCTGCTTTTAGGTTTGAGAATTCACTTTATTTTGTTTTTAATTGTTTTTGAGGTCCATATTTGACTTTTCCTGCAGCAAAATTGAAAAAAATAAGTAAAAAAATGCATTTTTTAGTAGGATACGTGGTCAAATGGGCAGGGTACGCCCTTGCCCCTGCGGGTATGCATGGATACATCCATGGACGTATCTGGATGTACCCGCAGGGGCAGGGCCATTCCCTACCCATTGATCCCTCGTATCCACCCCCGTATTGTACTCAGATGTGTATCATTCCATACCCAGGGGTCTACAAGGGCGTATCCGGTAATTTAGTAAATAAATAGATAAGAATTCCATGTATCATGACAGCAGACTCTTCTTAACCGACATCATATCACCTTAATGGTAGAGGATTGGCTTAATCATTTATCAGTAGGCCTGAACTTTCTCAAGTTTAAATGACCATATTTTTGTTGTTTTTGACATGGTCATAAGAAACTCAACTCAAGGACCAACCTGATAAATTCTTCGACCTTTGAAAATGACATTTTGTTTCTTAGCTTGTACGAAATGGTAACACTGTTTCCTTGTTAATTCATTCTCTTTTTGTTGTCATATGCAGGAGAAATATGATCAAGTATAAAGTTTCTGAACCCAAAACAGAAGTTTTTCAGAAATATTTTGTCGTTATCAATTTTTTTGTTTATAAAAATATGATAAAGGTTTGCGTATGATAAATCATAATACCATTTTGACTGCAATCATGTTTGAAATATGTGGTCCAAGGCCATCCCCAATCTTTCCTATCTTATAGGACTGGCATTTTGACATCGGAGATTTTATTGTTTGATGACCTTTATATATGAGTGCATCAAATGTGGAACTTCATTTACTATCGCAACATTTTAGAGTAGATTTTTTTAAGGGAACCATATGCAATTTTATAAGTTAATAAATCTTGACAAATCTTTTGTCCATACTGAATTCGCATTGATTTTGTTAATTTCATGATAATCTAAAATTCGTCTCCATTTTCCCTTAAGATTTTTTTATGTTCTATACAAAATGTTGGCAAATTTTTATGACAAAAATGTTTTATTGAACATCTTTGTGTTCAATGGAAAATGTTTTTGAAATTTTTGTTGGACAAAAAGAACCAATTGCCAACTGTTAGGCACTAAAAGTTTTCTTCATTTAGTGCTTGGTCTGTTGGGTTCCAACTGCAATCACTGTTATTTGTTGTTGCCATTGGGAAGAAGATTATTTATATATCAGTTAATATTTCTCACCAGGCAGGGTAAAGATTGATGAAGTAAAACTACCGAGAAGCAAGCCCACATAGCTGCTTCAGATACTGTTGCTTCAATTGACAACACTTTTGAGAATTATTTTTTCCAATTTCTTCTTTTCTAAAAAGTGACACTGTTTGTTTAGAGTTTATTGATTGTTTCATTTTAATAATAGTGCACATTTGAGAGTTACTATTTTATGATTCTTATAACCTTTCGCTCTTATTCCATTCAAATTTTACGATGTTTACTACAATTCATTAATGGTACAGGCCATTACCTTCATTATATTTTTGACATTTTGTTAAACATTATTTTATGGATCAATGATAATGAACTTTTCTGCCTGATCACTTTGCACTTTGTTCTTTTAGACACCAAACAGATTTTTGTTGTCTTCTTTTTCATGGCATTCGTGATTGCCCTTTATTTTGTTATTGCTATACAGAGAGACATGGAAAAGTCCATGGTACCATGGCTCAATGAGTGTAGCCTGGTAAAAAAAGCGTCTGAAATTACTACTACAGAATAAATATGGAGACCATAATGCAAGTTGAAGTGATTATTCCATCATATACCATGGTCAGAAGACTAACTACTTGACCATCACTTAGAGAGACCACACTGTTTCAGGCCGTTATAAAACTGAAAACTGGAGGACTCAGCATTGTATAAGTCTGAATAAAAATATAAAAATGTAGATTTTTTTTTAATATCCTGATGAGTTAAATTGAAAGATTGTAAAAAGAAAAGAAGGAAACTTTCTATTCAGGTTTTCTTGTCAAGTACATTGTCCTCCTTGTCCGGTTCCTCCATCAGTACGATCCTCATTTTGTTGCAAATTTCATTTAACTTTTGATCAAATATATATATTTTATCATAAAGATTTTTCAGGTTGTCTTTTGTTTCGTTAGGAATATGATCTTGGTGCCTGTAGGCCCTATGAACAGTCCAGACAATTGCGTCTGAAAACTCCCACACCACATTATCTGCCGAATGAAAGACATTAAGACACAACCTTGTTGTCTTAGGGTCCTCATCTAAGTCAATTGGGTTATCGGAAGTTCCTTTTCCATTTTGATGCTCACAAGGAGCGTTGCCTTATTTTATTAGGGCATCCAACTGTTCCAAATTTCAATTGGAGATTCAGGCTTAAGTTTTGTTTTAATTTCCTTGTAATAATCCTCAGCTGAGTTTATCGCTTCCAGGTTTTTCCTTCCAAAGTTTGATTACTTCTTCCCCACTTGTCTGCAGTGGATTTACTGTCCATGGTTGGTTGAAATTGGTAAAGCGGGTAAGAACAAATCCAAACAATGCAGGAACTCTAAGGGCCTCACTTTCTTCTTGTTTAATTGTCTATGACACAAATCCATTGACTATCAGGTCAAAACATTACCTCTATGGTCTTTGAGAATATTAAAATTTGATTCTAGGGGGAAGAATCCATTGGTCAGGTTTTCCCTTTGGTTCACTTTCTCTAACCCCTTTAGTAGGGTGAAACCTTCATGCTGGTACAGTCGAACAACTTTTTTATTTACAGTCTTCAATTACAGAATTTTCAATACCAAAAATTTCGTATCTTTTCATATTAAATGCCTTTTTTTCCGAGTCCTAGTCACTTGCTTTTCTCTTTAAATCGAATGTCAAACGATGGAATCATGAGTCATCCACTACCTGTTGGATTTTATTATCCAAAAGCTTATGTTATAATTGTGTTGGAGCATTATCTCAATGAAAACAACCCTTTTGAGATTGCTTATTCTTTCGTCCGTGAGACGCTTTTATTGGTGCCACATTTTATAGGGGATCAACGGTTTTGAATCAATGTTTGACTGTCACCTTTTATTTTTTCGTTGTTTGCTCTGCCATCTCCTGCATGCTTTGCTGCCATGGAGTAACTGCTTGTTTATACTATAGTTTATATTTTGTGTAGGTGAAATAAAGTTAATCAACTTTGATTAAGACGAGTAGTTGTGGTCAGGTAGGGTGGTTATGAGAGCAAAGTTGTAATAATGAAATTTGATCAATAAAGCACAAATACTTTGTTTAGAGTTCATTTCCTATAATGCTTTGTAATCTATCACCATCCCCTATAGCCCGTGGTATAAATATTTTTTTCTTTGCCTCTTTTTAGAGCTACTTTTCTGAAATTCATTGATCTCAATCCAAAAAAAAAAAAAACTGTCCACGTCATATGTATTTGTCAATTCATTTCTATAAGCATTGTTTTTTTGCGTGTCATTTCAATAATACAAATACCAAAAACAGGACTTGCCCTATGTAATTAGCTTTTGAGCATCAAGCTAGCTCAATCACTAAGGTTTTATGCACTTATAAGCTAGCTGTCTAGCATCCAGTATTATTCTTTTTTTACCCCATTTCTATAACTTGCCATGAAACTATTTTTTGCTAACCATTATTTCTCATTCATGTTAGAATAGTATTTCTACCAATGCACTTGAAACTTGAACCATGTCTATTCTTATTACATTTGTCACTAGGAAATATGCAACACACATACTGATGGAAAGCCATAATAATATCTCTCTTGTGCCTAATATGCACCGGTCTTTTATTTTTTGGATGAATTAGAGCTATATTACCTTTAATTAAAAAAGTATTTAACAGAATATTCACAAAAAAAAGGTGGGCGGAATGGGATCATGCCCCTGAAGCCAACACAATCAGGTCATAGTTGGAACGTTGAATTAAATTATTTGAACTTGGGAAGAAAGTTTGTTGTGGAGTCGAGAAGTTTATTATTAGACAATTTGTAGTCTATGCCTCAAGACTTTTTCCGTTCTCGAGGTTTTATGTATAATTCCTCCTCAAGATAAGCCTAAAATAAATGTGGATGGCTTATAATAGTGGCAACCCTATGAGATTTACTTGATTTCTTGGGTAGGGTTGGATTTTAATGTACATTAACATTTAATGATTCTTGATTTCCTATTGTGTTAGGTTGAGTATGTTCAAAATGTGCTTTCGCTTTGACATTGTATCCATAGGGAAATACATTTGACTTGTAAGGGTTGGGTTTGGAGATTATCAAGCCCTCGAGTAATTTGTTTTGCTTGGTAGCAAAGACAACTTAGTATGCACCATGTTTGATGGTCACTTCAGTTGTTTCAAAATTGGAATTTGTTTGTATTTTCAATGTGACAATCATGTCTATTTATTGCTAAACTCCAAGTTCTTTCCGGTTCTAAACTAGGCCCAGTAGTCTGATCCTACAGACTCCTTCCCAAGTTTTACTATGATCTTGAATTGATATTCTGGAAACAACATCGACCATTTTGATATTCGCCATCCAAGTCACAACTTGTTTGCTAAGCACTTCAAACCTTGATAATCCATTCAAAATTTGAATGGTGTTGTTAGCAAATAAAACATGAACTTTAGCAGTGTGTAGACCATGACCAAAGATTCACATTATGCAGTAGTATAGTTCTTCACAGATGGTGATAATTTGTTGCTTGTGAAACAAATTATATGATCAATATTTCCATCCCTTGGTTGAGCTACCACTACATCAATCGTGGTATCCAATATATCCACATGAACATGAAATTTATCTAATCTAGGAAGACAAGAATTAGAGTTCTAACCAACTTATGCTTGAGCTTATCAAACACTTCTTGACATTCAATTGTCTACACAAACTACTTATCTTTGTGTAAAAATTTCTCTAGTGTTGATATTTTTGCATAACCTCTTATGAACTTTCTATACAATAACTTGTACCACTCGAGAAAGTTTGTATTTAAGATGGATTTGCAAGAGGTTTAAGACCAAAAGTCATGACAACCTTAGCTTGGTCTACTAGAAGGCTCTTTTTGCATACTGCATACCCCAACAGCGTGCCAAAAGGTGTGAAAAAAAAAACATTTTAAAAGATTTATTGCCATTTGTAGCACTTGAAATATTTCAAACATTAGTCACAACTTAAAAAGGTGTTCTTGCAATAAAGTAAATACAAACCAGTCGCCCAAATACACCTCTATGGAATTATGAATGAAGTCTTTGAAAGCACTCACCACGACACTTGAGTTAATACAATATGAATATTTTAAGTCCAAATGGCATTTCCTTATATGTAAAGGATCCCCACTTTGTGGAAAACCTTTTCTAGAGCAGTATTCCTTTGCAATTGGCACTTGATGATACCCAATCAATCTATTTGTGAAAAAATATTCTTCATTTGCAACAATAGCTTCCAAAATTCTATCTGCAAAAGGTGTGGGAAGTGAATCTATAGTGCATACATTATCCAAAGCTCTATAGTCATGGAAGTTTTGATTATTTCTCGTCTTCTAGGCTAAACAATAATAGGGCTTACCCGATTTGATTCTCCACTGAATAAATGTCTAGTTTCAACCATTTCGTATTTTCCCCTCCTCACCTTGATCTCATATTTGAATTGCAACTATATGGTTGTTTCTTGATGGTTTGATTCATTTCAACTCAATCTTCATTGATTCGAGGGAAGGATCCACACCCTTTATATCAATAAATTTCATTGGAAAAATATCTTGGTATTCTCACAACAATTGGACTCTCTTTGCTATCTCTTTCTCCCTCTAATAATACCCTATTGTTGCCATATATCAATCATTTTGCAAATATTAACTTTACACTATCTTGCCGGTACGTTGAAGTGGTCAAAAATTAAATTGTTTACATATTTGAGCACTATTTGGTATTTTTTATGTTAACTCGTGGACAGTTAACGGGAATATGTTGTTTTATTTCTCAACTCACTAAACTTATTCTCATGCATCTTCAATGGTTCCCTGTATACCATCATCATTCGCAAGTGTATTCTTCATCCCACTCTACTTGTTTCAAGTTAGCTTCAATATTTTTCAAGTTGTCCTCAGATATGTCTTTGTTTTTCTCCGGCTTTGGAAATTCTACTATCATCCAGGGTTCAAACATTCCTATAAAGTCCATCCATATATATTCCTTTTCGTGAGGAGGTTCATTTTGTTATGTACCTAATTCTGTTGGATTCTTATAAATAGAACTTTCCTCCATTTGATTGCATTGACGCTGATCCTATGCTTAGCCAAAGCTTGTTTGCATTGTTCTATTGGGTCTTCTTCTTCAAGCTTGACTTTCTTTTTTTTCGCACCTTATCTTCTGCAAACTTTGCGTAATCTTCTCCTCCAAAACAAAGGAACGCCTTTATTTTAGCAGATATTTAATCCATTGAACATGAAGGTTTGTATAAAATCCTCTTGAACTCTTGGCCATTCAGCACAAAACAGGTATACATTTGGGGAATCAAATGGCATATTTTGGCCATGCTGTGGTTTCTATTCTTCTTTCTTGGTGCATGTACACCATGCCTTGGGAGAAGGTGGCAATGTGGGAAATAGTTGTACCCAATACGCTGATGAGAAGCCCTGCTTCTCCCAACCTTCAGTGCATTCTTCCACACTTTAAGTGGATAATTTTCTTCGTTGAGCATAGGCCAATTATCTGCCTGTTGCATCAATTTAATGTTTTTTTTGCAACATTAGCTTGACTTCTTTCCAATCTGAGTTGCTTCCTCTGTGTGCTACACACCAAGTTGCAACAAATTCCTTTCAATGCACTATCAAGTCCATCTATTTGCACTATTTGATCTTCCACTCATTTTTTAATTTTATGATAAATGCATTAAAATCCTTAGTACCAAAGTACTGAGGTATTTTCCTGTCTTGAACAAATACCAAGTCTCAGTTCATAGTATACTCTTGCCTAGTTTGTGAGCCGTGCACCTGAACTCCCACTCACCAATGAAGCACACATCCAGGGAATCCTATCCATCGCTTGTAGGCATTATGTATTCATTTGCAGTGACTCCCGTGCCATTTATATGTAGGGTGATGGTTGGCATCAACCGACCTTCTTTGTGAACTTGAGCAAATCTTTGCAGGGCTTTCTAATCTTGCTTATAAGTCATTTGTAGTGTATCATGCAAACTAAATTGATGCCTTGTTTTCTCTTCCTCCCATGTTTCTTGGTCCCTTCTTCATTTCTATAGAACAACTATAAAAAAATTCCCTTGTATCCTCTCGTATGGTGAAAGTGCTTGCCTAAGATTGAATATGGCTTCACTTTCACATTAACTCATGAAGATAATAACCATCTCATGATGTTGATATGCTCCCAGTTGATTTTCTATTGTATTGATGTACATTTTTCCATCATATGTGCACTTCTTTCGTGTCAGGAGTAAAATTGTGCTTCTTCTGTCTATATCTTAATAATTTCTAAGTGTCCTCTTAGTTTCCAGTCACCTATCTAAATTTTCACATCCTCAAATCTCCCAATGGGCTCAAATCTTCCATAATCTGCCAGTTTAAGTGTGATCAAACTGTGCTTCAACGAAAGATTCTCCAATGGCCTCCCATGTCGATCTTGGCATCATATTAACTGTACTATTAAATCAAACACTGCATCAGTGATTTGAAATCCATCTAGGAACATATCCATTCACACATACCCTTCCCAAGGCTTTCTTGTTTTGAACTACTGCACAATGTTATCTATATATTTGTTCCCATTTTCCATGTTTTTATTTATTAGCTATAAAAGGTTGACCGAATTATGTAAATTATCTTGATTCTTAGAGATATTTATCATCTCCGTAATGTTTGTAGAGCTTTCATCACTCCATCTTGTCGTAGTATCTTGACAAATTGTCTGTATATTAGAGATTCAGTTTTGGAAACCTCACGATGAAAGAAATCCTTTTTAATGATGGATCTAAACAAATCAACAACTTACTTCATCAAAACCTGATTTGGATCTATATATTGTAGTTTTCTGATCCTTTGTGTTGTACGAAACTCTAGTGTCGGAGCCTTTTTTACCCTTCTTGGCTACCTTTTTTTTTTTTTTTAAAACCCTGGTAAACTTTTTAATGTGACCAGCGGTGCTGGCTAGACACGCCTAATACCGGTACCACGCGGCAGGGGGAGACTAGAACTTGAGACTAGCAGAGCCACAACAGAAATATTTAGCCAACCAGGCTAGGGCCCCCGCCCAAACCCTTCTTTGCTACCTTATTACTGCATGAATATTTGATTTAGTTTTTGTATTTTCATATTCAATCATTTAAAAAAACTTTGGCTTTTTTATGACCATATTCGCACTCCTTGTGGCCTTTTCTTCTTGTTGATTTTCAAGTATTAGGAAATCCTCTATACTAGAATTTACAACATCCACAATACATTTCTCTATGTGGATTCATTGGACAATTCCAAACATTTGGTTGGCCACATGTGTATCATACCACAATTTGTTTTGCTCCTTGTCTTCTTTGTTGATATCCCCATTTTTGTTAATTCCAACTTCCATCGACCTTCTTGTTGTTGCTGTCAATTTTGCTGCAGAGTATGGCATTGCGGCACAAGTGCCCCCTAATTTACTTGATGTGCTTTTGGAGATCGTTGTTGATATAAGATTTTAGCTATTTACTGCTTTGCAATTCTTTGGACTATTTATAGTTGATATGTAGTAACTGCAATAGCATGATTGTGGTTAATGGGTAAATCTTTCAAGAAGCTGGCATCTTGCTATGTCGTGACCCCAAACTATGCAAATTTCACAATAATCATTCCTCGAGTCTATTGATCTTGCTTGCTTAGCTAGGGGTTTGAACACTACCATCCTTGGACACTCATTTCTATTGTGCCCTTCTCGACCTAATTTTAATCAGCAAACTGCTGCTCTATACTAATTATTATTTCATTACATCCATCCTTTTGAGCATTTCATTCAGTTTAGTTTCTGTTTTAGCATTTGAAGATGCTCCTTCGCCGTAATATTTTATTATGTACCTTGATTGCAGCAGCAAATGCTTCAACCTTATTGAAGAATTACGTTTGGACTATCTCAACTCTGATTCTTGTTCACGAGCCTTCCACAAGCCTCCCGGCCTTTCTCATCAAACTTGAACAACATTCAGCAATTTACCTTTAAAATATTCTTATCATGGTCAAGAAATTATTCTCCTGGTTTTTATGTGGGTTCATTTAGATCTTGAATAACTTGGATCTTTGGTGTGTGCTTCTTGAATTCTTACTTGTCAATTACACTTTAAGTGTTGAATTGTCATCTTTAAATTTGGAAAATACCTTCCATTTATCTTTGCAACTAAGTAGTTTTAGAAGTCAATAAATCCATTATAGAGCGAATGTTACAAAGGCTTTTGGTGTGATATTGGGTGTTGCCATGTTTCTTTGTGGTGCGTTTCTAGTTGCACCCTGAGCTTGTTTACTAATGGAGAATAAGAGCACCATTCTTCTAAAATATAACCCACGTCATATATTATTAAGCCCAAAGAAATATTCTGCATCCTCCAATAACTATTTATCAACATCGAGCTATACTTGAAATCTCATGAAACAAAAGGGAGACGGATGAAAAGGAAACTAAGCTTATAACAATGTAGTAGGTAATTAAACCATTTAGGCCTTTAGTTTTGTTTTTTCTTGGCCGTGTAATAACGTTGATGTGGGTAACTTAAAATGGTAGTCATGGGTGATGGTGGAATATAATATTGTGAGATGTCAATAAAATGGCCGACTTTAAATTTGATGTCCATTTGATTATCATACGGGTTTTTTTCTTCTTTTTTGGAAAAGGTGATTGATATATCATAAACTTGTGGACATAAGGTAGAGTTTAGACCCTATTTGAAAAAATTGTCGAGAAAGTAATGAAGTCATTAATTAATGTGTATATGACAAATCCAAGTTATGCGACTCAAAATTGATATCTCTTGGTGATTTTCAAATAGATAAAAAAGACATACACATAAAAAGGTAACATGATTAAAAAACTCAAATTCGTCATGTCTCTTATTTTCTCCCGTATAACTCCTTTACACTATAAACACACTATCTTTGATAGAGCTTCACATACCATACCCAATTCTATAAAACTGCGGTTCTTTAATATGACTACTTCAATGTTACAATTCAATATGGTAATTTGGACTGAATATGATTTACTTCAATGCTACAATTCAATATATTAAATTGGGCTTAATAAATAATGATTATTAACTGGTTTGGTGATAAAAGCTACATCATTTTCTTGATGACATTTTGTCAAACATTTGGCATGCATCCTTAACAAATCCATTATTTTTCATCAAAATAAATAGTTGTGGGAACATTGAAAAACAATAAAACAACTGCGAACTCAAAAGGAGGTCTTATGCAAAGGTTTAGTCTAGATTCTCACGACATTTTTTGAAAATTTGAAATTGCTTGTGTACCATCAATTTTTTTGAGATCTTGCTTGAGATACCCAACAAGATTTTTCAATATTCTTTCTCGCTTCATACAGACATGTTCAGAGGAGAGGAGATTCCCACTCTAATCGTTAAAATTTCGCAAGGTTTTCAATAGTTCATCGATTTATAGATCCAATTTCAGTTAATCCACAAAAGTATTTAACACTTCTAAATTTAAAGCATCAATGTTTCATTGCTCAACTTATTTATCTACATTTTCAGCTATATATATATATAATTTTAATATTTAATGACAATGATCAAGTAAAATTAATTTGTAGTAACTGTTCAATTAAAATATTTATCGCGCTGGTAGTCTAGTTTCTCCCAATTGTGCTCGAGTCTTGTGTGCGTCTTTTCAGGGTAATCACACTTAACTTTCTCGTGTTGATATATCATGCAAGGGGATCTTGCATGCTCAACCAAAGCACAAAGAGGGGAAACGAGGTAGGTTAGGGGTAGTTGGCAATGGTGTTGAGTGCATTGGTATTCATGCAATGCTGGTACCTAAAGTGCACTTGGTACCAAATGGGGCTAACTTCATATCCTTGCCAACATAACTCGTGTGCCTAGGGGTACTTTCTATGATCTTGGTCTTACTCCATCAATAGAAGGCAATAAACTAGCATGCACACATCCAATGCAATAACACAACACTATTGTATCTCGATGTTCATTCCCCCATTAAACAAAGCAATATAAAGTATAACACAGTCTTGATCTAATCATGATAACAATGTTCTATCATAGTTACAATCGATCACACAATCATAGTGACAACAACATGTTCATTGTTCATTATATTAAAGCTCATGATTACAAGATTATCCAATTACAAGGCGCTCAGGGTGCTTACAATAGTATATGTTATCTCTACTATTCCTAAGTCTACTGAATAGCATTCCTATGGTTCACATGGAACTTTGACACAATCTGATAGTGTTTCTCTGAGGTCTAATCATGATATCCTCCTTCTCAAGTGCTTGACTTTTATAGGCTTCCAAGAGCCATGTGGGTCACTTGATAGCTCGATTGCTACCACTTAGCAATTATTTGCACTAGATGTCCACTTGGTAGTTATTGTTTTGGTGTGCTTGAGGCCATCCACCTTGTTCGTCATCGCTTCTTAATTGCTTGTTAGGATTAGTTGTCAGTTATAACTTCCATCATTTATCCCCATGATCTTCATTGGGGTTCTTGGAATCATGCGGTCTTGTTTGTCTTGATCCTATTGTTTTTTGTGTTACACACGTGGACTTGATCTTGTTGGCTAGTGTTGTGCTTTTTAGCTCCATCTTTTTGGGTGTGCGTGATTGTGTTGATGTAGTTGGTGCATGCCATGTTCCCTAGCTTATCTCTGTCAAGTGCACTCTATGTTGTACTTGAGGTACTTAGCCCCAGTCTTTGGCTCTACCTTTCATGCACACACATGGGCTTGGTTATGCTTTAGCCAATTTCGGGGGTCAACATCACCCCACACTACCCTGTTTGTCTATCCTTAGACAACTCGTTCATTTTTTTCACTTACTTTCATTATTTAATCTAGATGTCTGCAAAGCTATACCATAGCAATTGCTTCATCTGGATTTACACTTTTTGGCAAGCTTTTGTGTTCCACACCTTCTTTTGAGGCCCTTTCTAGTTGTCTTGCAACAAGCTTTCCAATTGTCTTGCAACAATTAAAACTTGCACACTCTTCCCTATAGCTTTCCTTCGATTGGGTGGATCCACACCCTACACCTTGTTTTGTGCTATTGGTTCAACATCACACTAACCTCAGTATGTGAAGTAAATGATCCCCTTTGCTTCTTTGCTGAGCTCCCCTTCACACATCTTTCATTCTTGCATGTCGACTCTGACACTGCTTCTTAGGGTGCATGCATTTCGCCCTACCTCTTGTAGGTCTTGGTTGCGCTTGAAACAACCTCTATGCATCCTCTGTGCTTCGATCCAACACACTTGTGTTGCCTTGGCTCCTTTGCCTTGGCTTGCACATTGACTCCTACAAGAGCCTCAGTAACTTCGGGTTGAATTTTCCCCTTGTACACCCTGTATTCTGCCTAGAGTGTGTGGATTTCACCCTATTCTTTGCTATTGCTTGCACACTTTTTTTGAAGGCTCTTGCCTGTGCATCCTAAACTTATGTTGTTGGTCTCCTCGAGGGCCTTGGTCATCTAATCAGGGATGGCTCCCTAGCTCCTTTAGGTAATGCCTTCCCTTTGATCTTCTTCTCACCCAAAAGCAGGTTTTGGTGTACACTACTACTAAGTATAGTAGTGCACAAACCATTGGTCTCCTCTCCTTACCATCCCTTATTCTCTTTGAAGTCCTATCAGCCCCTAGGTGCAAAGCGCATCCACGCGTTCTCTTCTCTTGTAGAGTTCCTAACCTTCTCTGGTGCAAAACCGCACTTGCCATCCTTGACCCATTTCCTTCTCTTCTCTGGGTTTGTTCCTTGTGTTTCCCACTCTCTACCCATCCATGCTTGATGGAGGGCCTTGACTCTCTACTAAGTCATCCCTTGCATTCTTCACCCTTTTACCACCCACACTTGATGGAGGGTACCTTTTTCATCTTTTGTCTAAAAATTCAGTTGAAAGTCACTCTGCATGTAACTACTCTTTTGGTTGAAACTTTTGTCTGTTCTACACCCCTTCCCAATCACTCTTTTTTTTGTTGCATGTAGGTCCCTCTTATCTTGTGTTCTTCACCTACACTCGTAAAAACTTGAAACAAATATTTCATGGGGTGCTCAGTGCTTCAACTATAGAATAAGGGCTCCCTGGCTCCCGTCTAGGGCTTTTGGCTCAATGCCTCACTCTCCCTCTTTGTCTCTAAGCCTCTCGGCTTCTTACAATCGTTGCCTCAGCCTCAATCACAACTCCAACATCATTAACCCTCCTTCCACAGAAACCCTCTTCAACACAATTTTTTTTTAATCACCTTTGTTATTGGCTGAATGCTTCTATATATAGTTGTGGAGGTTGGTTACTAGTTGGTCCAGTTTGTAAACAGATAACCATCCTTCCATGAGTTTTGTTGCCCATATCAAACACCTATGCTAGGGTATCTTAGTTGAGTCATGCCTCAAGCCCTTCAATTATGATAGGTAGTGTCAGTAAGTCATACCTCGAACTCTTCAACTTTGACAATAATTAGTTTTATTGTCTTTGTTAGAGTTTGCCAATTATCAACTTTATAGTTGGAAAGTTGACTGTTTGTCATTTCCTGTCCTCGGGCCTCATACTTGTCACTACCTATTGTACCTTTGGCATTTCCTATGTGCCAAATCCTTTTACGTGTTATCCTTCTTATACATGCATCCTTCTTCCTTTCTTTTGGACACCACCATCCACACTAAATTTTATGCCTGGTCCTCAAGTGTAGTGAACTTCTATCCCGAGCATCTGGGGGTGTGCCTACACAATTATCAATATCTTTGGTTGGCTCAAAGTGTCTTTTTCACCATTTCCAAGTGCAACAATCCTCTCCCATAAACCTAGATATCTGACATAAGGCTCTCAAAAGAAGGCTCTCGCTCAACTCACTCAATTATATTAATGAGGTATGTGCATATCATTACATCAACTACTGCGTGCATCTACCGCGCTTAGAAACTAACCTATTCTACCAAAAATAAAACTACACAAAGCAAATGGATGAAGCCTTATTACATGATCCTACACACATGAACACACACTTCAGGTATAATGAAAATGGCCATTCGTCTCGTAGTCTCTTCTTGCAAGTCTTCTACCTTAGGGGTTTCAACTTTTAGGGGTTTGCTATGACTCAGTGGCACATGTAATCGTGATTCCTCTGATCCTATTCCTCCCAATGATTACATATACTCATCATGCATACTACCTGGACATTGAAAGACCTTTTTGATCTTACTTAGTCATTTAGAGAGATCACTAGTCTTTGTGCACCCTTTCGGGCCTCCCTACACTCTATTGGACCTTCCCACACTGCTCTGATCCTTTTAAAACATTCCTATCACCCTATGGGACCTATTTTGAGGCCCATTTGGACTTGTTTTTTCACATTTGTGGCCTATGATACCTATTGTCTGTAAATAGTGCTTTGGCTTTGGCCTATGCCGCCCATTTGCCTACTTGCCAGTGGCTTGGGCCGCCACTCTCCTAGAATGTGTCTATTTGACACAAAGTCTTTCCCAAATGGTTAAAAATGGTCACATTTGGCAAACCTGCCCCTTTGGCTACCCTATATCATCTGCAAAATTGATAAACAACCTCTCTCTTAGCCTCTCTTGGCACTCTCTGTTGGGCCCTCAATTTTGAATTTGTTTTGGCTAAGTACTTTTTGAGGACAACGACATCAAAGGAAGCTTAGGCATGAGAGAGACACGAAACAAAATACTGTGGCATGGAATGCCATGGTGCAAGAGATCATGGCACAAAATAGGCAAGTCATGTGAAATAAAGAAGCAAGAAACATGAAGAACTCGAGAACGTAGGACTCGAATATTAGTGAAAGACTTGGGAAAGGTGTAGGAAGCGAAGACGGTTAGGGAATGGTTTGCATGAATGTCAGAGAAGAATAATCAATCACGAATCTAGCACCGGTTTATGGGAAGATAAGAGCATGACGACGAGGGTCTAGCATAGAGACAACATATAGGGGTAGTTAGGCCTGGGTCCTTGGAAATTTATTGTAATCAGCTTCCCATGACTCATCACTATTAATAGTTGTTGGTGAGTCATCATTTTATAATTACTTCTATAACTAAATGGTCAGGGTAAACCATGTATTAATATCCCCTTGTTTTAATTAGTATTGTTGTCAATCATTGTGATCTTGGAGTCATTGTAATCCTAGATATGACATGATTGTAATGAAATGAAGCTTATGTGTTGATGAAAGACTTATGTAATATGTTCATGAATATAATAAAGTTATTATTTTATTCTTAGTTTGCACTCAACTTCTTTTTCTTTGGATAGTTAAGTAGGAAAGGAATAGTTAAGAGTTATACATGGAACTGAGTGTGAATATAGAACTAAGTGCTTGTTCGAGTGCCCTAGCTTTATAAAGTAAATGAATACACCTTCACACGACAAAACCAACAGGGACCGGTCTCAAGCTACATGTTTCAGGTGAGTATGCAAGAACCTTTTCTTATGTGATGTGATGGTGCGCTAGCTCATTGGAACTCGTGTCTTTTGCGACGTGCAACTAGGGAAAATATATGCTAGACTAAAGGAAAAAAACCCAACATTTTGGTTCCATTGTCAAGACCCATTGCACCTGTTTGCATGATGGTGGGAAGATGCTCAAATAGCTATCTCTAGACAATATTGAATGTTGGGTTACTACTGTAGAAGAGAATTTTGTACTTCAGTATCTTGAACCAAGAGTTTCTACACATGTATGGGTAGAACAACACCTTTATGACCCACTCTATGAAGATTTCTTTGTAGAAGTGCCTATTCATTTGCATGCTTGGCTTTCAGCATATGTGTAAGATCGTTCAAGGAACTACGAATAAAATATCTCTTGGTCAGTAGAGCTTCAGTTGGCCTTGGCAAGATTGGGAACACCTTGGATGTGCATCGAGGATATTTGGTGGAGAGGATCACTTAATAGCTATATTTTGGAAAACACGATCTCTATGTATTTTTATTCATAAAAACCCTGATTTAACTTCCTCCAGGAGCCATGCGAAAAATATTTCAGGTAGTTTTCATTAGAGATTATGAAGCTTATAGTTGACTTAGGACTTGAAAACTTCCACATGGGCAGCTAAACTCTCTCTCATGTGCGAAACACAGTCGGTGGGGAAATGGAGGGGCACATATTGATATAAGATTGTTGGTTCAACATGGCATCTAGTCAATAGGAATTGCATAAGCACAAGTATGACGAGGCTAGGTGAAGGACTATGATTGGAAGCGATCCAGGGAGGGATCGGGAGGACTCTGGAAGTGCCGTGAGGATCTATAGGGAGGTGAAAAGGCATAATGAGAACCCTCCAACCACATGACCACACCCAATGTCGGCACAAGTATGTGCGGGAGAAACAAGTCAAGCATGGGTGACTATAGAACTTAATTTGGATAAGCCCAATTCCCCACCCATAGTGCATGCTCATGCCCTTGATTTAGATGATGTTCTTGTAAGAAATTGGGATATAGATAGTATAGAGTCAGAGTCTGAACTGATTGAAGAAACTTTTTCAGTACAAAATCAAGATAGTAGTTTGTTATTAATTTATTTTCCGTTACAAGTCAACCCTATGGCTCACTTTGGAATGCCTAGTGGACCAAGTATAGCTAGTGGGCAGAGTAATGGCCCTTACATAGTTAATCAAGTTACTTCTACACCCAATGTATCATGTGCTTCTATTGCCACAAGAGGTGCAGGGGGCGGTATTAGAGGTGGCTTGTCTGGGGGATCTGGAGGTGGTGTAGGAGGCATTGGTAGACCTCCCGCACAAGGTCCAAGAGGGACTAGAGGTGCATCACAATATGATCCATTACCAACACCTAGTCTGCCTATAGTTTACTATGAGATGACATTCCATCTACTTGAATATCACGATGTTAAAAATGCAACAGAACATATTCATAAGTGTGAACTTATTTAGTAGGCACATGACATTAATCATATTGAATGGAAGGCAACTCAGTTTACCACTACACTTTTAGACCATGTACACAAATGGTACTGGAAATTTGATCCACAAAAAGCTGTGGTAAACTATGAGTAGTTGAATGTGAATTTTCTCCAAGAAGTTGAAATCCCAGAGTTTGAACAATAGAGTATTGCTGTCTTGAAGGATATTGAATAAGAAATCACTAATAGTGTGTGAGTATGATGTGTGTTTTAAAACACTTATTTCCAAGTTATCATTTGAGATAAACACAACTCAACATGCCTAGTGGTTTTTAGGAGGCTTGTTACTCCCTTTTTGATGCACATTATCCCAGAAGACCTTCATTGACCTGCACGAGGCATTGGAAGCTGCCCTTCATGTCGAAGCCATTGGAAGTATAGATATAGGGATTAGTCCTTTTATAGAAGCCCAAATTGATACTATGGCATCTTAGTTGGAGAAGCTCACTGTGAACAATACTCAAAATACTCGTGGCGGTTTATGGTGTGTTGACTTTAAAACTGAAGGTCATAATAGAAATAATTGTCCTAGAAAGAGTATTTGTGTCATGGTAAAGCAGTCCTATGAGATATATAAATAAGATCATGATGTGATATATTTCCCCCTATTTCAATGTGCTATTCAATAAAATGTATCATTATATTGTAAAATACACAATGCATGTACTCATGATACCAGTGATTGTTGCCTTATTAGTGAGATTCATGAGGTGTGCACGTGTGGTACTCATCAGACCTATATAGCCAACAACCAGGATAATGGTGAAGGTCGATCCTATAGATGTTGCAGTCATGGCTACAGGGGTGGACATTTTCCACCTAGAACCTATTAGAAGTGTGGGTCTCCAAAGCATTACTAGTGTGACTATCTAGTTTCAGCGTGACTATCTAGTTTATCCAACTTGTGCTTTTTGTAAGAATGAACATCGTTGAGAGGAATGCCCAAAATTTTATACCACCATCACCAAGGAGCAAAATGAGAAGGGTGCTAGAATGATATGAATTGAAAAAAATCCAACTGCTCAATGGAGACCGTGCCCTACTACTTCGTCTAGTCCCAAGGTAAATATTACTACATGAAGTGGTGCTCCTTCCTAGTCCATTTCAAATCCACCTGCTGACAAGGTTATGCTAGAGGTATAAACCACTGAGAGGAGGTGAATCAGTGGTAGAAAATAATCCAATTCAATTTCTAAACCCTTCAAACACTTAAGCATTCAATACAACCATTCATGAAGCATTCAAGATGTTTATAACAATGAACAAATAGATAATGCAAGATTACACACACTACACAAGATCTATGTGAAAAACCTGTTTGGAGAATAAAACCCAATCTCAAGCCTGCAAACACATGGACTACTTGTCCTATAAGAAGTATGCAAACATGAGACTTTAGTGAAACACCTACTCCATAAGGATAACCTGCCCTTAGGATGGTTAAGTCCTTCTGACTAGACTTTAGTGAAACACCTGTTTCACAAGGAGTACCTACCCCTAGGATGGTCAAGTCCTTCTGACTTGGATTTAGTGAAACACTTGTTTCACAAGGAATGCCTACCCCTAAGGATGGTCAAGCCCTTTTGACCTAGATGTCAAGCACCCTCCCAACACCTATGATATGAACATCTCTTGATCATTGATTGCCTACCAATCTGATGGAGACACCCTACAAACATAGCCCCCTTCACTTCTTCACACACTCACAAACACCCAAAATCACCTTTTGGATCACCCTACACTTCTCAGCAACAACTTTGTCACAACCTCAACAACATGACCAAATGGTCATACACACAACTGACACTCTGATATGACTCTCAAATACACACTCAGACTTGCAAATCCTTCTTCTATTCGCTTTTCTCCCCAATATTTAAACCTGCAAGAGCACTATTCTTGATAACAAAAACATCACATACAGGTCACAGACAGAGGCATCGACCTGCTCTACTCTACAACCCATCCATTGGGCACACACCCTTTCTTCTTTCCTTCGCTCTTCAACTATCACACACACCTCTTCTCTTAAGTCTAGAAATCACCACCTTTGATTTCACCTTTTATAGAGCCTTCATGATTATTATCTTTTTATTCGGCCATAATACTTGCCTTAGCCCTTAGGACATCTAACATAGATCGATACCACTCTCATAGGTCAACCATAACAACTATGGGTCACACTTAAGCAATCACGCCTTTCAATAAGACCTTAGTAGCCCTTATAGGTCTCATGGAGATCTATTCACTCCTTTAGCACTTCAACGAGAAAATTGGAAACACAAGACCACTTCCAAATGCATAGGTCCATTCCACATGATCCTTTGACATCCTCAAAAGATTACAGTTATCATTACACACCTCTAATAAAGCCAAATAGATCAATCTTTGACCTTATACACAAAAACACCATGAATGAACACACAATTCTAAGTATTTGTTCATACTGAATATGGATTGGTCAAACATCCAAAATCCATATAGATGATCCTTATGGAGTATAAAACACTCTTCAATAGATCAATCCCCTTGAAACATCCAAATACCATCAAAACAAACTCAATTATCCATCTCGGGTCACTTACAGACCATGGTCAAACACACAATCAACTTTGGAGATAAATAACTTTGACTGTACAAACATTCAGACCTTCTAACCAGGTTCTTTGGATGCGCCATGAAGTCTTCTACAACTTTGCCTTTTACACCATGATCAAATTCTACATAAATCACAAGTTATAGCAAAAAATTGTAGACTAGTATTCCCTTGCAAATTCAAATATTTGAATTCCAACGGTCACTGAGCAACTATTAAACTTCGAACATGTTAACCTCATCTCATGGACCCTTTAAATATTTACTAAATACACACCGTCAATCTCCTTGGATCAACCATATCTTTATCTTTCAACGCTCACCATTAGATCTTGATAAGAACTCCCACGATTACGACACTTGGCACCCTCACGTGCCTTCTGAACACTCTGCTATCAGTCTATGCACTTGTGCCACTTGGCAGTCCCGCATGCTTTGTTGACTGTTTGACTTATCCCACATCATTTATCTTCATAAGTATGAACTGTCACTCACCATTGATCTTCTATCAGATTAGCGAGCTTGTGACACTTGTCACCAATGTGTGCAACCTTTGACATGTTGACTTTATACGCACCATTGATCTTCTTAGAAGCAACTCGGTCTTTACCTTTGCTCATTGTTAAACATCAAACACTTATTATCATCTCGATGCTTCATAAAAATTTAGAATAAATGTGCTTCGTCGATCTCTTTAAGAGTAGCCTAGACTTTAACCTACTTAAACATCAAACACTTTGACCTCTTAAACTCAATATGCATCATAAATTTACATGTACGAACATCCACTCATTGTTGATATATATTTGACAATTTTCATGCTCGCCATTATATTTTTGACAAGTATAATGTTCACCATTAGATCCTTATTTATTCAGATTAATTTCACACCATAGATATGTGATGTGATTAAATGTGCACCGTTAGATGTGCCTTTGCAAAATTGGCTAAGTATGGGAACTTAGTGAACTTCTGTCTGAGAAGCCAACTTTACACCTTAATAAATTTTGCTCTGCTCAACCTCATGGCCCAAAACTTGGACCATATGATCTCCGCACATAGGGGAATCCATCCTTATATCAAATTTCTCCTGAAACCTTCACATGTGTGAAATATAATGTCATCAATATGCCTACTCAAATTTTTTTATCACAAAACCAAGTATGCCAAAATGAACATAATGAAGAACCAAATGAATACCAAACATTTCCAAAAGCTCTCCAATCATATTTGATCAATGATAGGACCCCTCACACATGCTCAATACTTCATACCCATCCCTAATCATGCCAAAGCTTGAATATCAACCAAGCCTACTTCAAGCATATTAGGACAAACACACTGCACACTTTGTCATTGATACTTAGACTATCAAGACACTTCATCCACTAACCTATACACCTCCATGACATCACTGACAACTCTCCAACAATCTCCTGCTTTGTCATTGATGTCAACACCTATCATACAACTCACCTTCCTTCTCTCTCTTCAAGTACTCTCACAATAGGAACCTTCTCCCCCTTTGACACAATGATAATAAGAACTTGAAAATAATACCAAAAGAAGAAAACCACCTTATAAATATGATACAAAATCCTCCTTACTTGTAACCTACCTCTTCTTTGCCTTGACAACTTTCTCTTGTACATGCCAACACTCTCTCCAACCAAACACTACAACCAATGAAGAAAGAACACACAAAAGCATTGAAATTTGATGGAACTCACCAGGAAAACATATGAGAGGGACTCCCCCTAAGTTATATGATCCATTTAATCTATTGAGCATCTTTAGATCTTCACACACCATGAAGAACCACCACACAAGGTTACTAGCGTTCTCTCTCAAGCCACCTCAAGGACTACCAACATAACTTCATGCCACTCATCAAATAGGAAACATGCTCTAAACCAACCTGAGAACTCACATTGAAACACTCATGCCTTGATCTTTTGGAAAAATTGAGCAAAAGCATCAAATCTTCACACTAGGTCTGTCTAAACTCCTTATAGCCCTACCTGGAACTTGTAGAGCCCACAAATTTTAGTAGACATACTTTCAAGACCTAAAACTTCATATTTGGAGCACTCTCATATGCCCTCTTAATCACAACAATTTTTATCACCTAGCTCCTCCTATACAACATACTTCCTTCACAAATCTACTAGCTAATTAGGCCTTTATTTTGACAAAAACTTAAATAATTTGAAAAACAAAAACCTTCAAATCTTTGTGAAGCTTGATTTGACAACCCATTTGGCCCATTCAACCTATTAAGAAGCCTCAGACCTAAACTCATAAGACAAACCACTTTTCTAGCATAGCCCAAAACTCTAGAATCTCAAAAAAAACAAGGTCAACAAACCTCCTTGTGGTCAATGCCCACCTCTAAAACTTTTTTCACACTTGAAGATAACCATCACACACTTATGGACCAAGATTTGAGCCTTTACACCTTTGGTAACCTTGACTTCCTATACCATGTATTTGATCAACAACAAGAAAGATAAACCCGAGAGCACACAAAACCTCCAAAAGGCACAAACAAGATCATCAAGACACAAAACCACCTAGAACACATCAAAAAGACATGCATATAACTTTCTGAGTGCCAAACTCTTGTTGACATTCCATCAATCCCATTATGCCACCTAAAAACACCCATTTTGATCCTGTAGACACTGCATACACAACAAAAACATCTTATGACATCACTCTGACCTCATCAAAGCACTTCTCCCATCTTGACACACCAACTCTAAATGGAAACACTCATCTCTTTCCTTCTAGAACCTTTTGAAGAACACCAAAACAACATTTGCTTCTCCACTGAAAGGAGTCTCTTAAGAAACATAGATAGAGGCCTCCTCTACACCACAATGCTCTAAAACAAAGTGAATCTAGGAGTGGCCCACATCTCCTCAGTAACCAATGAAATCCGTTTATAGCTAAAAGACTTTGTGTTTTTGTTCTTCTTAGTTTAAACTTTATCAACTTATTCTTTTTCTACATCACTCACTTTCTCTTCTATGATAAGATACACAACATTTGGAGCAACTATGGAATCTTGACATACCTTGATCACTGAAGTATCTTCTTTGCATTACAAAACATCACCTTCAGACCTTGACAACACATGAACCGAGATTGAAACTTACTCACACATAGCAGGTTGCTCATTAACATCCAAACACACCTTAGAACTAGCCTCAACTAGAACTTTGGTCTTTTCCTTGAGCTTGGTCTCTTCATTCACAACATGAGCATACAATGAGAGCTCTTGGCACTCTTCAAATTCTGTAGCATTTTCCACCATAATAAATAGATTATCTAGACCTGCAGACTCATCATGACTCACACTTACCACCTTTGGTTTCAATGAGTTAACTTGCCTTGTTTTTTGCACTCTAGGAGCTTGATTAAATCTATTCTGTCTTGTAGGTCTTTGCTTGTAGAATCCAACAATATGACCTCTTTGTTGATAGTTGAAGTAAACTATAGCTTTTATAAGAAGCTTATCCTGCCTTTCCCGATTAAAAAAAATATTACAATATATCCATTCTTTTGACAATAAAAACAAACTACTTTTGAAGAAGACTCACCTATTGACTGATGACCCCCATCACAGTTCCATGTAAACTCATTTCTAATAGGTTTCTTGCATTCTCTAGCTTTATGACCAAATTGATTACATGTGTAACAATAACCATTAAAACTTGTATACCTCATAGCATTTGGTTGTCTGATCCGATTTACTTTCATTCTGCCAACATCTTCATTCCTTGATTGATTGTTGACCTTCAAGGTCTAATTTACATTAGTCTTCATTTTATCTTGAGTAGTATTTTCTAGTTCTTTGTATCCAAGAATTTTTATATCAATTGCATGCTTTTGATCACTCAAAATATTGTCTAGATCATTTGAGCTCTTTTCAAATCTTACAAATGACTTCATCTTACTAGATGTTTTCTCTAACTCAGATTTTAATGACTTATTTTCAATGACATACCTTAAACATTCATCATCTTTAGCTTTCAGTCTTGTAGACATGATTTCTAATTGACAACAGAGATGCTTGACTATATCTTCATGCTCCTTGGTGTTTTTATTCATTTTTGCCTCAAACATACTGAATTGCTCTTCATAGTCTTTGATTTGAGACTTTATCTTCCTGTTAATATTATTCTCAATCTTTAGTTCTTCAAGAGCATTCATCAATTTAGTTTCATAGTCCACCTCATCTTTATCATAATCTAAATCACTCTAAGTAGACTCCTTTTGATATGATCAACTTCCTTCTTTAGCCATGAAAAGAGCTTTATCTTCAACATGACCATCATCTTCATGATCATACTCTAAGTCACTATTTTCACTCTCATATGATGAATTGCAATCTTTATTGGTGTAGATACTCTTCTTGTTCTTGAAGGACTTCTTGTTGTCATACTTTATGAATCCTTTCTCCCTTTTATTAGACTTTTATGTCTTTTTGTCTTCATATTGACCATCACTATGCTCTTCATCATCATTCTTCTTATGCTTATGAGGGCACTTATTATAAAAATGTCCCACCTCTCCATAATTGAAGCACTACCCTTATACTTGCTTGACCCTATTTTCAATTTCTTTGTAAACAAAGCAATTAGTTCATCTTCATCAATATCAGATATGTCATCCTCCTTGAGTTTCTTACCTTGAAAATTCTTTTTTGGCTTCATTTCTATCTTGAATGTTGCTTCCTTCTTTGGTGGTATATCATCATTTACTCTCATCTCATAGGAAATCAAGATGCCATGTAATTCATCCATCTTCAACTAAGTAAGATCATGACTTTCTTCTATAGTAGACACTTTTGAATCAAACTTTAGAGAGAGAGAGACCTTAATAAATTTTCAACTACAACATCTTCTTTAAGATTCTCTCCAAGACCTGTGATGATGTTCACAATATCATTAACTCTCTGTAGAAATGATGTCACAAAATATTCTTTCTTCATCTTAAGACTCTCAAATTATCTTCGGTGAGTCTACAACTTTGCCAACTTAACCTTTAAATCTCCTTCATAAACAGTGTTTGATTTATCCCACATTTCTTTGGCAAATATGCAATGAATTACCTTGGTGTATTTAGTCTCTAAAATACCACAAGTGATAGCATTCATTTCCTTAGAATTATTCTCAAACAACTTATCTACAACACTGAATGGAGGAATAGTAGGTGCAGAATAACCATCCAAAATAGATTGCCAAGATTCAAACCCTAGGGACATGATGTAGGTTCTTATCCTCACATTCCAAAAAAAATAAATGGATCCATTGAACATTGGTGCTTGCTTAGTGGAAAAACCTCCTTGCATTTGATGGCTACCCATATTATACCTTGGATCTCCTTCAAGTTGTCAAGCCTTTAACAAAGGACTTGATTTGATACCAATTGTTCGAGGTAAAAAACCACTAAGAGTGGGGGATGAATCAGTGGTGGAAAGTAATCCAATCCAATTTCCAAACCCTTAAAACACTTAAGCATTCAATACAACCATATATGAAACATTCAAGATGTTTATAGCAATGAACAAATAGATAATGTAAAATTACACACACAACACAAGATCTATATGAAAAACCATTTTGGGGAATAAAAACCACTCTCAAGCCTTCAAACACATGGACTAATTATCCTATAAGAAGTATGCAAATATGAGACTTTAATGAAACACCTATTCCACAAGGAACAATTACCCCTATGATGGTCAAGTCCTTTTAACCAAACTTTAGTGAAACATCTATTCCACAGGGAGCACCTGCCCTTAGGATGGTCAAGTCCTTATAACATAAATTTAGTGAAACACCTATTTCATAAAGAGCAGGTGCCTCTAAGGATGGTCAAGTCCTTCTGACCTAGATGTTGAGCACTCTCTTGACACCTATGATATGAACATCCCCTGATCACTGATTGCCTACCAATCTGTTGGAGACACCCTACAAACACAACTCCTTCACTTATTCACACACTCACATACATACAAAATCACCTTTTGGATCACCCTAAACTTTTTAGCAATAACTCTATCACAACCTCAACAACATGACCAAATAGTCATACACACAGTTCATACTCTGATTTGCTTCTCAAATACACACTTAGACCTGCAAATCCTTATTCTATTTGCTTCTCTCCCCAATATTCAAACCTGAAAGAGCACTATTCTTGACATCAAAAAAATGACCTATAGGTCATACACATATTCATCAACCTACTTTTCTCTACAACCCATCCACTGGGTACACACCCTTTCTTCTTTCCTTCGCTCTTCAACTCTCACACACACCTCTTCTCTCAAGTCTAAAAATCACCACCTTTGATTTCACCTTTTATAGAGCCTTCATGATTATTATTTTTTTGGTCAGCCATAATACTTGCCTTATCCCTTAAACATCTAACATAGCTCGATACCACTCTCATAGGTCAGCCATAGAAACTATGGGTCACACTTAAGCAACTCTGCCTTTCAATTAGGCCTTAGTAGCCATTATAGGTCTCATGGAGACCTATTCACTCCTTTAACACTTCAACAAGAAAATTAGAAACACAACACCACTTTAAAATGCATAGGTCCACTCCACATGACCGCTTCAACATCCTCAAGAGATTATAGTCATCATTATGCACCTACACTAAATCCAAATAGATCAATCTTTGACCTTATACACAAAAGAATAATGAATGAACACATAGTCAACTTATAAGAATTTGTTCATACTGAATATGGATTAGTCAAATCTCCAAAATCCATACAAATGATCCTCATGGAGTCTAAAACACTTTCTAATAGCCCAGTCCCCTCGAAACATCCAAATACCATAAAAAAATCTCAATTATCCATCTCAGATCACTTATAGACCATGGTCAAACACATTCAACTTTAGAGCTAAATAACTTTGACTGTACAAATATTTAGACCTTCTAACTAGGTTTTTTGGATGTGCCATGAAGTCTTATATAACTTTTAATTTTACACCATGATCCAATTCTATATAAATTAAAAGTTATAGCACAAAAACTGTAGACTAGTCTTCCCTCACAAATTTGAATATTTGAATTCCAATGGTCATTGAGCAACTGTTAAACTTCAAACATGTTGACCTTATCTTTTGCACCCTTATAATATTGACCAAATATGCACCATCAATCTCCTCAAATTAACCAAGTCTTTATCTTGCAATGTTTACCATTAGATCTTGATCAGAACTCCCATGATTATAACACTTGGCACCCTCATGTGCATTCTGAACACTTTGCTGTCAGTCCATGTGCTTGTGTCACTTAGTCGTCCCACATGATTTATTGACTCTTTGACTTTTCCCACTCCACTGATCTTAATAAGTATGAACCACTACTCACCTTTGATATTTTATCAAACTAGTAAGCTTATGACACTTATCACCAACGTGTGCAACCTTTGACATGTTGACTTCATACGCACCATTGATCTTCTTAGAAGTAGCTCGATCTTTAACTTTGCTCACTATTAAACATAGAATAATTTTTATCATCTCACTACTTCCTAACTATTTGGAACAAATGCACTCTGTCTATCTCTTCAAAATTAGCCTAGAATTTAACCTGCTTAAACATCATACACTTTGACATCTTTGACTTAATACACATCATAGATCTGCATGTATGAACACGTGCTCACCATCGATCTCTATCTGATAGGTGTCATGATCACTATTAGATTTTTGATAAGTATAACGCTTGTCATTATATCTTTATCTAGTCAGATTAATTTCGCACTATAGATCTATGATGTGATTAAACATGCATCGTTAGATCTCCCTTTGCAAAATTGGCTAAGTATGAGAACTTAGTGAAATTTTATCTGAGAAGCCAACTTTGCACCTTAATAACTTTCGATCCTCTCAACCTCATGACTTGAAACTTAGATCCTATGATCTATGCACATAGGAAAATCCATCCTTATATCAATTTGCTCTTGGAATCTTCACACATGTGAAATATAACATCATCAATATACCTACTTAGATTTTTATGTCACAAAACCAACTATGCCAAGATGAACATAATGAAGAATTGGATGACTAACATGTACTTCCAAAATCTCTCCAATCATCCTTGACCTCTGATAGGACCCATCACACATGCTCAATACTTCAAACCCATCCATAATCATGCCAAAACTTGAATATCAGCCAAGCCTACTTCAAACATACTAGGATAAACATGCTACACACTTTGTCATTGATACATAGATTATCAAGACACTTCATCCACTCACTTGGATGCGTCCATGACATCACTGATAACTATCCGATAGGTTTAATAGTAGGATCCTCATGTGAATCACTACCCAGATGCTTAGCAACTAAAATAAGTATTACATGACATAATGACTTTGATGTTTGAGCTACAAGGTGAAATTTAGTTCCTTAAGGATAGAGATCCTGCTACACATGCTAAAATGTAGAAAGCCTTAGTTCTCTAAGACTCGATGCTTGATGAGTTTCATGAATTATGTAAACAACTTTTTAATGAAGACATAATTACCATTTTGAGGAATTGGTTGAGTCACCAAGCACCAAAACCTATAGAGGATCATCGGTTGAACCATGCACCATGACAAGAGGCTCATATCCAACCTAGTATGGAGTGTGATAAAAAAATCTAAGTTAATGCAACTATTCATGGTTGGATCATTCAAGATATACTAGTACACACTAGTATATAGGTAAATATACTCACTAAGGATGCTTGGAGAAAGATGGTGAGCCCTCCTTTACAACTCTCTACTCATGTATTGTTCATAGATAATAAGACTCATGCACTATCTATAAGAATTATTAAGGATGCCATCATTGATATTTTAGGTGTCATTTTCAAGGTTGACTTTGAAGTAATTGAGTTGGCTAAAGCTGATGTTTTTACCTCTTTTGGGTCATCCATGGTGCTATGTAAATAATGCTGACTTGAGCATCAAAAAATGCTACATTAGTTTTGAAAATGATGATCAATGCATTATGATTCCCTTAGATAATACTCAAGGACCTCTTTTTGTTGATCTAATTAACATTGATGAGGACATTAATCATATCTATAATGTCACAATAACCTAGTGTAGAGTGCGATAAATAAATCTTAATCAATGCAACTATTGATGGTTGGATCATTTAGGATATACTGGTAGACACTGGTGCAGAGGTAAATGTACTCACCAAGGATGCTTGAGAAAGATGGAAATCTCTCCTTTGCATCTCTCTATTCATGTATTATTCATGGATAATAAGACTTGTGCACTATCCATAAGAGTTTTTAAGGATGCCACCATCGATATTTTAGGTGTCATTTTCAAGGCTGATTTTGAAGTAATTAAGTTGGTTGAAGCTGATGATTTTCTAGCTTTTTTGGGTTGTCCATGGTGCTATGCAAACAATGCTAACTTGAGATTCAAAAAATGTTATAATAGTTTTGAAAATGATGATCAACACATTATGATTCCCTTAGTTAATACTCAAGGACCTCCTTTTGTTGAACCAATTAACATTGATGAAGACATCAATCATATCTATAATGTCATAGCTCAAGGAACTAAGCGTCTTGATCTTAGTCTGGATGGTATATTACATTGGGCAGACACACAGTCTATTTCTGACATTACCAATAATGCTGGCAACATTGGGTTCATGGAGAATATGATATTACTGGATGGATTTGTGATGCCATTGGTAGTCAAGAGGATGTTCCACATAAATTACTTAAGCACCATAAGTTTGTTCTCCTTATTCATAGACGTATGATGGCTAGACCACTTCTACAGTTATGTTTTTCAAGGGACAACTACTCGATGTTAGATAACTCACCGTCATAATTTGCTCATTTGAGACCAAGTTGCACTACCATGCACTATAATTTTCATCATGATAATCATGTTCATGCCACTCTAAGTTATGATGGTATTAATTCTCTAGAAGCTCATCTTGAGGCCTACAAAAACCTTTGAAATGCATATGAGACATCTTTGCCTAACTATCTATGGGTTCATGCATTCTATGCCACTCTACACACCCAAGCTAGAGCATGATATATTCATCAAGAATGATGTTTAGACATGGATTCATGGAGTAACATTCAAAGTAATATGATTTTGGCATTATCTTACTCATCTCACATGTATTTATGCCTGTCCCTGCAAGCCATCTATCAAGCTATTAGAGGTGACCCAACCTCAGTTAAAGACCACATATGACATATACATGGTGCACATGAGGATAACTTGTCCATTTTACAAGAATCTGATACTCGTGATTCATCTTATTCACTGATTGACTCTCAATCAGACCATGCATTAAGGGAACAAATATGAAAAGACAAACATAAGGTTATTTAATAGGGTGATGAAGGTACCAATTCTATCCTACCAAATCTATCCATTGATGTAATATCCCCTTCTTCTGAATGAGACACCTATGAAAAATCATTATCTTATTTTATTCACATAGGCTAAGTTAGGTGATGTAAGGGAATAACAGGGTGGGATCACTATTTACTAGTTACTA
The DNA here is from genome assembly GCA_037957365.1 of Torreya grandis. Taxonomy (NCBI): domain Eukaryota; kingdom Viridiplantae; phylum Streptophyta; class Pinopsida; order Cupressales; family Taxaceae; genus Torreya; species Torreya grandis. The sequence goes on along the minus strand of JARHVA010003124.1, from coordinate 801,028 downwards.
TTCATTGGTACTATTCACAATTCACTATTCATGAGTGACTATACATGATGATGTAGCATAGTAATAGGTTGGCATAAGTGACGAGGTATCCCTTGGTGATGTGGCATGGTCCACATAGGATAATTTAAGTGTTAAAAATGGAGGAGAGATAAATCGGTGAATTTATCTACTTGGTCACATGAAAGGAATAGTGAAAGCATATGGGGGACAAATGGTAATTGGATCTCATCATTCCACTAAAGCATGTGTTTGTGGGGCACCTTTGATTGAAGTTGAAAGCTGAGAAATCTTTTGAATTATGAGTATGCAAATGAGAAAGTGGGGAACATGGTCCACTATTCCTGATTGAGGGTTACATACAAGTGGGGCATAGTAATTGAGGGTACATGGAGAAGATCAAAAGTAAATCATGAAGATGCCTTGCACATGTGAGAGACAAATTACACTATTGATGAATAACACTACCACTTCAAAGATGACACATTTGTATTCCCTCTCATAGTCTTACCTCTTTCACCTCATTTGTAATTCTATAAGTTGAAGCTCTCTTCCTTGGTCATGCATCTTTTGAAATCATAATCCCCCTATTTTTTTAAATTGAACTATGTTTAATTCTTCCTCTCCTAGGATTACTCTATGGAGTGTTGATTTTTTGTTTTGGTGGTTAGATATCCCCCCTAGTTGGTTATGGTAATTTCACCCAAGAATTACAATTGATCCTCATTACAGATTCAAAGTTGTATATAATATGTGTGTATGGTGTGCAAAATTTTCCATTGAAGATTGTATGAAGTATTGTAAGTGTGGCTAAGTGTTTGTAAGTGATGAATATTTAATATAATAGATGTGTTGTTCATCATTATCTTCGGCTTATGCATTGTATTGTGTTTGTATTATCTCTATTTGAAAACTAAAAAGTCATATTTAGTTAAATATCCTAAAAAGGGATATTTCAGTGGTATCAGTGTTGCTGATCTTGCCAGCCTATAGGTCTTGTGTTATGTGATGCTTCCAAGTGATAGAGAAACCATATATTGGAGAAGAGAGTAAAATAAATTACACCTAGAAGAAATAATGGAGGTTAGAGAAGATCATAGAGAAGCTAAAGTAAAAAGATTTGATGAGTGATTCAAGGCAAAACTGCCTTTTTGACCTATTTGGCCAAATGTCACAGTTGATGTAGAAGAAGCCTACCAATAACAATAGCAATGGAGAATCTAACACCTCCAAAGCAAACAATATGGATAAATTCCAGAGGTGGGATCTTGAAATCCCAAAGTGGGGTTCATCAATAGACCCCTAAAGCCCAAGTTCATTTAGAGAGTAGAAGTGATCCTAGAGGAAGAGACTACATTCTCGAAAGAAGTTTATCATTTTTTTGAGGAGTATAGGTCACTTTCAGCTGAGGTTAGATAAGGCATGACATTAATAAATTATTTATCTATAAGGAAGATCAAAGGTGATACAAAGTAAGAGGCATGAATCTAGTAAGAACTAAAAGATTTGGATCATACCTTGGGTAATACAACTCTCTCTATTTTTAATGGAATTGTTAAATACAATGCTAAAGCATGGTTACAAAATTTGGACACCTACTTGTCTCTCAAACCAATGGCAGAAGAGGAAGCTATTAAGTTCACCACCCTTCATCTTGAAGAAGCTACACATGATTAGTGGTACCATAGATTAATCACTCAAAATCATGATCAAATCAGATCATATGATGAATTCTGAAAGTTTTTGATTGAAAGATTTGATAGAAGGGATATTGAAGAACAATTTTGAGAGTTGGCTCATTGCAAGAAAATAAGTAATGTGGATGAGTATGTTGTTGATTTTAAAAAATTATCTGTCATAGTAACTGATATTTTAGAGAGGATGCTCATTTCTCTTTTCATAGAAGGATTGTCTGAGCATATCAAGTGTCTTATGAAACCAATCAACCCTTCCTCTTTACAAGAAGATATCATGAAGGCATTTGATCTAGAGACTTTTATACCTTCAAATACCATGTTTTGAAATAATCCTAAAGGGAACATTCAAAGGAAGTCTATGGTTGCCCTGAGACAAAAATATGCACTTTCAAACATGCATAAGAAGATGGATGATAAGACCAAGAGTGAGATTAGGTGGAAGAAAATCTATTACTCCTGCAATGATCCATGGGATCCTAGACATATATGCCTTTGGAAAGGCAAGGTACATTATATATAGAGGTCATTTTTGATTGTGAGGAGGAGGTTGATTCTAGCTCAAATAGTGATTAGGAGGAGGCTATAACTAAGCAAGAGGAGAAGATTGTAGGAGGACCCGAGGAAGGAGTTATTTCTTCTCTTTTAGTGACCCCTAGATTTCAAGGTGAAAGGAGTCTAGTAAGACAACATGTAATAATTTTGATAGACAGTGGAGCAACCCATAATTTCATAGATGAAGGCTAGGTGATGAATATATAGCTTTAGGTGGAGGAATTTACAGGGTTCAATGTTATGGTTGTCGATGGATTTACTATGAGCTGTAAAAATAAGATTTCACAACTAAGCATTACCTTGGGAAACCATAAGGTAACTACTAATTTTTATGTTGTCAATCTTGGGGAGATTGACATGGTTCTTGGCATTTAATGATTGCATTCCCTTGGGAGATATTCACATAACTTTTAGACTATGAAGCTCAAATTTAGACATGAAGGAAAAATGATTGTTCTTCGAGTAATATCAAACATTGGGTTGCCCAAGCCACCTCCACATATCATAAAACTGCCTCCATCCTCTTTGTAGTGGCCAAACTAGGTGCTCCATTAGACATGAAGGAAAAATGATTGTTCTTCGAGTAATGTCTAATGGAGCACCTAGTTTGGCCACTACAAAGAGGATGGAGGCAGTTTTATGATATGTGGAGGTGGCTTGGGCAACCCAATGTTTGATATCTCCTCACACACCTTCTGATAGAGATGGAAAATATCATGTGGATATCCAATCCCTATTGGATAAGTATAGTGTGGTTTTTAGTGAGATTCCTCCTGGTAGACCACCTGATAAGGGTTTTGAGCATGTGATAGAGCTAGAAGAGGGATCTAATCTCTTTATCATGATTCCTTATCAACACCCTAAGATATTCAAAGAGGAAATAAAGAAAATAATCAAGAAGTTATTAGATATGAGTCACATTGGGCCTAGCTCAAGTCCCTTTGCTTCTTCAATTTTTTTGGCAAGGAAAAAGGATAAGACCATGTAGATGTGCATTGATTATTATTCACTCAACAAGAAGGATGAAAAGAATAGGTACCCAATTCCTAGATTGATGAGTTACTAAATGAGTTTCATGGATATGTGTATTTATCAAAGATTGATCTTCATTTAGGGTACCATCATATTAGAGTTCATGAGTAGGACATACACAAGATGACCTTCATATGTCATTATGGCCATTATGAGTTTATGGTCATGCCTTTTGGTTTGACCAATTATCTTGCTACCTTTTAGTCCTACATGAGTCATATATTTAATAAGAAGTTGAGGAAGTTTTCACTGGTGTTATTTGATGATATTCTGATGTATAGTAGGACATGGGAGGGCCACCTTAAGCATCTTGATGTGGTGTTGGGTATCATGGAGGCAAAATATTTGTTCATGAAAGCTTCCAAGTGTGAGTTTGGCATGACAAAGATCATTTACTTGAGGCATGTTATTAGTGATGATGGAGGGAAGGTCCATCAAGAGAAAATTTAGGCCATCTTGGATTGGCCACCACTAAGGACATTGATATAATTAAGGGGATTCTTTGGCCTTTACAGTTACTATAGGAGGCCTATCAATGGGTTTTCTCAATTGGGTGCACCCCTTATAAATCTCACTAAGAAAGGATATTTTGAATGGACAGATGGGGCTTAATGTAAATTCACAAAGCTTAAAGAGGTAATGAGCACTTGCCTTATTTTAACATTAACTCATTTCTCTCAGTGCTTTGTTTTGGAGTGTGATGCATCAGGTATAAGGATAGGTGTCATTCTTATGCAAAATAGACACCCCATTGCCTACAAGAGCAGGAAGCTCCATGATGTGAAGAGATTTTACTCCACCTATGATAAGGAGATGTTTTCCATCATGCATGCTTTGGAAAAATTCAAGAAATATCTGGTACATGGGAAATTTGTTATCAAGACAAATCATAATAGATTGAAATATTTCTTGGACCAGAAGGATCTGAATGAGAGACAACAAAAGTGAGTAATTAAAAGTTAGGCCCATGATTTTGACATTGAGTATGTGAAAGGGAAGAGGAATGTTTTAGTAGATGCCATTTCTAAGAGATCCACTTTGTGTTCTATGATTGATATTTTAGTTGATTGGAAGGCTCACCTCTTGGTGGAGTATTCCAAAAATAATTTTGCATGTGATCTTATGGATGATAGGAATTAGGATGATAGGTACATATTGGTAGATGATGTCATCTACTACAAGGACATGATTTATTTGGTGCCTGAATCAAAATTGAAGGAGAAAATTTTGAGGGCCATTCATGACACACATCTTGTAGGACATCAAGGTTACTTCAAAACTTATAGACATATTAGATAGAGATTCTCATGGAAGGGTCTCAAAGATGATGTCTTGTGCCATGTTAGAGAGTGTATGAATTATCAACAAAACATGTTAGTTTCAGTAGGATTATTATAGCCATTTCCTATCCATGAGAAGTGGGAAAGTATATCCATGTATTTTATTAGAGGTCTACCTAAGGTAGAGGACAAAATTGCATCTTTATGGTGTTTGATAGGTTGATCAAATATGCACATTTATTTCCCATATCTTTTGAGTAAAAGGCACCTTAGGTTATAGAGTTATTATTTAAAGAGGTGTTCAAACTCCATGGATTATTGAAGAACATTATTAGTGATCAGGATAGAAGGTTTATTAGTATATTTTGGTAGGAGCTATTCAGACTAGCTAGCATGGAATTGACCCTGAACATGAGTTACCACCCCCAAATGGATGGTAAGATAGAGATTGTGAACAAATGGGTGGAAAGATATTTGAGCAATTATGTTTCAAGGTAGAAAAGGGGTTGGATCAAGTGGCTATATTTGGGTGAGCATTGTTACATTACCACCCATCACATGTCAATTAACATGACTCCTTTTTGAGCATTATATGGGTATGATGTTATGTCTTTGGTAGACTTAGCATTTGATGAAAATAGGGCTCCTAAGGCCAAGGATTAGATTCAGGAGAGTCAGGACATCCTTAAGTCACTTAAGAATAATCTTCATTATGCCTAAGATCGATAGAATATTTATGAAAATAGACACAGAGTTGAGAGTAGCTTTGAGGTTGGAGACTTAGTTTTCTTACACCTGTAGCTATATAGATAATCTACATTAAAGAAGAGAGGTGCAAATAAGATTAAGCCTTACTTCTATCGACATTAAAAGATTGTGTAGAGAGTTGGTTAGGTGGCATATGAGTTGGAGTTATGAGAGAGTAGTAGGAATCATAATGTATTTCATGTTTCTTGACTCAAAAGGGCACTCGAGCAACATATCATGACATCTTATGAGATACTACCATTGGACAAGGAGGGAAGATTAGTCTTAGTTGCTAATGATATATTGGATACTAGAGAGAGGAGTTTGAGGATCTAAGTGTTCAAATAATACCTAATCAGATAGAGGGACTTGACCTTAGAGGATGCTACTTGGGATATAGAGAGAGTAGATTAGTCAACATCTAAATTTGTAATTGCTTATGGGTAAGCAATTTTGGGAAGGGTGGATTGTAATGTCCCCATATTTTGAATGAAACACTTGAAAAATAATGTTAGAATATTTTATTCCTATAAGCTATGTCAGGTGATGTAAGGGAATAGTAAGGTGGGATCACTATTCACTAGTTACTATTCATTGGTACTATTCACATATCACTATTCATGAGTGACTACACATGATGATGTGGCATAGCAATGAGGTGGCATAAGTGATAAGGTATCCCTTGGTGATGTGCCATGGCCCACATAAGAGACTTTAAGTGTTTAAAGTGGAGGAGATAGAAGTGGGACATATTTCTATACTTGGCCACATGAAAGGAATAATGAAAGCATGTGGGGGACAAATGGAAAGAGTATCTCATCATTCCACTGAAGCATGTGTTTTTGGTGCACCTTTGATTGAATTAAAAAGATAAGGAATATTTTAACTTATGAGTATGCACATGGGAAAGTGGGGAACATGGTATACTATTCTTGATTGAGGGTCACATGCAAGTGGGGTGTAAAAATTGAGGGCAAATGGAGAAGATCAAAATTAAATCATAAAGATACCTTGCGCATGTGAGAGATAAATTGCACTATTAAATGAATAACACTACCACTTCAAGGATGGCACATTTTTATTCTCTCTCACAGTCTTACCTCTTTCACCTTCTCATTTGTAATCCTATAAGTTGAATCTCTCTTCCTTGGTCATGCATCTTTTGAAATCATAAACCCCCTATTTTCAGGCATTAAACTTTGTTCAATTCTTCCTCTCCTAATATTACTCCATGTAGTGTTGATTTCTGGATTTGGTGGTGAGATATCCCCTCTATCTAGTTATGATAATTCCACTCAACAATTATAATTGATCCTCATTGCAGATTCATAGTTGGAGTATATAGTGTGTGTGTGTGGTGTGCAAGATTTTCCATTGAAGATTGTATGAAGTATTGTAAGTGTGGCTAAGTTTTTTCAAGTGATGAATATTTAATATAATAGATGTGTTGTTCATCATTATCTTTAGCTTATGCATTATATTGTGTTTGCATTATCTATATTGGATTTAGATACTAAGTATGGATAACACAATGTACAAGACACTATACATAATGACTAACAACCATATTTAGATCCATTCCAATTGTTCAACATAATATTGGCATAGAGGATGTGCCCAAGATGGCCATTATGGGGAATTATTAGTCTCATTGAGATCATCAAGGTTTTTGAACTCATTCAAGAATATCAAGACTTATTCCCACACAACCATATCAAGATGAAAAAAGTGCATCCTTCATTAGGTAAGATGTACATCAAGTTAGTTGAGGGTGCTCGACCAGTTAGAAAGAGACCTTATCAAATGAATCCTAATCTACATGCTCATGTTAAAGAGGATATTGATAGTATGTTGCATGCTAGAGTTATCACTCTTATTGATGAATTTAAATGGGTGAGTGCCATGGTGATTAGTATCAAGAAGGACAACCACATTCATATTTGTGTAGACTATCGAGTACTCAATGTTGCTTACATAACTAACCCTTTTCTAATGCCTTTCATTGAGGAAATTTTATGAGTTTTTGGGTGTGAGATTTATAGCTTCACCGATGGTTTTTTTGGATATCAACAGGTCCAAATCATAGAAGAAGATAAAATGAAGACCACCTTTACAACTGAATGTGGTTAATTTGCTTATAATGTGATGCCATTTGATTTTAAGAATGCTTTACTTGTGTTTTCATGTATTATGGTAGAGGATTTTAAGGATTTTATTCATAAGTTCCTTCAAGTGTACTTGGATGATTGGACTGTCTATGATTTGGTGCATGATTATTGTGCTAATCTTTACCTCTTACTTGAGCGCTACCAATAACTTCATTTTTTTTGAATCTAAAAAAGTGTGTTTTTATTACTCTATTTAAATTTTTATTAGGTCATATTATTTGTCATGATGGACTCCTGATGGATCTAGATAATATTACAGTCATTGTTTTCCTTCTAGTACTGACCACCCAGTGCGAGGTTTGTGCTTTCTTGAGACACATGGGGTACTACTGGAAATTCATTCAAGGATATGTTAAGATCATAGCACCACTAGAGGAATTGCTTAAATATAATGTTCAATTATTATGGATAGATGCTCACCAACAAGCATTCATAACACTCAAGGATAAGCTAATCACTACCCCCATTCTCCAGTTTCCAGACTAGATGAAGACTTTTCATATACATGTTGATGCTTCAGGCATGGTAGTGGGTGTTATTCTTTCACAACTTGGTGAGAGCACTCTTGATCATCCCATCTAATTTTATAGTTAAAATATCACTCCAATTGAATGAAATTACTTAACTACAAAATGCAAAGCCTTGTCTATGGTATACACACTTCAAAAGTTTCATCAGTATTTATTGGCCACCTCATTCACTTTATTTATAGATCATGAAGCACTTAAATACCTCATGAATAAGCCAATGTTGCATGGACACATTTATTGATGGATTGTGAATTTTTTAGGTATTTCAATTTTATATGATGGTAAAATTAGGCAAGGATAATTATGGACCTGATTATTTATCACATGTTGAATTTGGTGAACCGACATCTACCATTAAGGATGACTTACCTAATGTGTAAATTTTTCAAGTCATGCATATGCTCAAGGAATTGAAGGATATCATAAATTTTCTTAATATAGGTGCAAAACTAGCCCGCCTCAGTGTTCCAAAAAAAAGTAATTGGCTATTCATGCTACTCCTTTCTAGATTATTGGAAGTGACCTTTATAAGCTTGGATGAGATGAAGTTTTACAACACTACGTGATGTAGAAAAAACATGTTAAAGTTCTTGAAGAGGTTCATGAAGGTGTTGTTGGAGGACATTATGTCAGTGATGTTAGAACACAAAATATTCTATTAGCTGGGTTATGGTGGCCCACTCTATTTAAAGATGCCAAAGCTTACATGCACCAATGTGATATTTGTTAATACATGGGTAAACCGAATCAAAGGGATGCTATGGATTTTCATCTGATACTTATACATGAACCCTTTGAGAAATGGGCTATTGATTTTATTGGCTCCATTACTCTCGTAGGGAGGCATACTAGTGTACGTTATATCATTACTGTCAGTGATTAACTCACTCCCTAGGCTGAAGTAGTGCCAACCTAGGATTGTATTACTACCACTACTGCTAGATTTATTTGGGAGAATATTATTACAAATTATGGATGTCTATTAATTTTGACTAGTGATCATGGAACTCAATTCATTAATGATATAATTCACATCCTTTTGATTGAGTTCATGATTGCACACCACAAGACTACACCATATCACCCTCCTGCCAATAGTACAATTAAAGTGTTCAATAAAATCTTGGGTCATACATTGATGAAAATTTACAATATTAGTCTAACTGATTGGGATGATTATGTTTCTATGGTATTATGGGCATATTAGACCATGTATAAGTCGTTGAATAAGAATACTCCCTTTAATCTTGTCTTTGGTGTTGAAGCCATTATCCTAGTTGAGTTACTTGTTCCTTATTTAAGTATTGCATACATTGGTTAATTGGATGATGATGAATATTTGAAAGTGTGCTTGAATGCTTATCTATAGTTAGATGAAACCCATTTTCTAGTGCATTGGAGTCAAGGAGTAGAGAAACAAAAATAGAAGGCCTGACATGATAAACATATTAAGAATAAGACTTTTTCTTTGGGTATGCATGTGTTGGTTTATGACTCCAAGTTCATGAACCATTTAAGAAAACTTCACGTATATTGGGATCCTCTATTTATTATTCATATTATTCATTCATAGGAACATGTAAGTTGAAAATGTTAGATGGACAATTCCTTCCAAGACATTTTACTGGTATTCAGATTCACCCCTACCATTCTGAGTGATGTTTCCCTTTTGTTAATAAGGCATATACCACTAGATTTGTTTAATATTTTGGTTTTTTTTAAAAATAAAATGTGGCATTGGTTGTGAACATTTTTATTAAGTTTAGATAAAAACTTGGTTCTTTCTTATTTTCTTTGTCATGTCATGGAGGATCACATACATATTCTAGTATGGGGTAAGAAGTGTAAATGAAGTAAAGATACAAAGTACAAAGGAAATGATGAAAGGGAATACACATGGAAAAGGGGTGTGTAAGTGTAAGTGCATAAGGACAAGGGATATGTAGGATGAGGCACGCAAATAATTTAAGAAGTCAAGATAAATAAATTAGGTTACCACCTTGGAAATGAAAATTTTTAAATTTTTATAGCTATCATGCACTTTGAGAAAAGTGCAAGATGGGACAAATGTGTTAAATATGATAAACTAATGGGTGTAATGACAAGTGTTCCAAATGGATATCATGGCCATATTTTTAGAATAATTAATGAGTCAAATGATGGATGAGGTCATGGGAAAGTAAATGTGGATTACCCCTCAAAGCTATAAAAGGTTAACTAGTCATCATTTTAATACTTTTATTAATTCACAAATTTAGAAATCCAAGTAGAGAATTTTCAATCTACCAGAGGAGCATTTATCCAATTTTAGTGATGAATTCTAATATTTTAAAGTAAGATGATCATCATTAATATATAAATTAATGGAATAGAGATTAGAGAAGCATAGTTAAAGGAATTTTAGGTTGTAAGTGTCAGTGTCTGCAATTGAAAGATGTTAAATTAGGACAGTCAAGGGAATTGGAAAAACTAATCACGTATTCTTTTAAGAGGGTCAGATGACCATGAATAATTTTTTTATCTCCTTAGAGGGTGATGTGGCCAGGTAAGAAGGCCGTAGCCAAGCAAGAAGGCCCAATGAAGCAAGTCCTTACTTATGATTCACAAGGAAGAAGAGTTTAAGGGTGTAGGAACACAACCAAATTTGATAAGAGAAGTACATAGTGAATGTGGTGTGCAAGAGGAAAACTTGACACAATAGACTGAGAAAACACACCCTCAAGGATCCAAGATGGTTCATGAGGTGAAAAATAAATCAACAACATTGTCCCCACCCCTAGTATTGATTGAATAAAGGTAGTATCCTAAATTTGTGATGCATGTGGAGAAGTGGGAGTCTAATGTGTGGACTTGCCGAGTATTTGAATACAAACACCACCAACTAGGGATTGAAGTAGAGTTACAATGTGACTATAGGGTTGAATGATATAATACTATAAATGAACTTATCTATGATCTTACTATTTTTAATAGCCTTAATGATACCATATTTTTTAAGTTGTTCAATCTACCTTAATTTGGAAAACCAGTGGAGGTCATAAGGTTTCTTATCTCATGTGTATGTGAAGATTATTTATACTTTACATGGTGAATAATGAGGATCACTACATAGAGAATTAACAAAGTTATAGGTCTACAATGTATATGTAATGGGAAATACAATAGATCTACAAATCAAACCTAGCTCAAAGAAGATAAATCTTACTTACACTTCTGATTGGGGATACATTAAATAATTAGGGTAATGACCAATATGGATCTTCTATACCTAATCAAGGTATCTCTTACCACAAATAATATTATAATGGGGGGTTACAAAGCCTTCATTCAAGCAAAAACATGCAATCCTATGTTTTCATATTCACTAAACTAATAACAAGTAAAGCAAAATCTAGTCTAGTGCTCTCCAAAGGTTGTGGCACAAAGTGAGGGTAATAAACCTTAAAATTAAACATGCATAGAAGAAATATACTCATGTCATTGTATATAAAATACTAATGCATGGAAGATAATTAAAACTGCATATCTAAATACTCTTACAAAGGAGGAACAAAGTTAGGAATACTTACCTTTAAAGATGAACCCACCAACCCTAAATCTCTCCCTTGGCAAGAGTGCTTCGTAAGACGTTGTTGTGGTATGTAAGGATGCCAAAGATAAATTAAATCTAAGATACACAACATATAAATTCATCTAAAAAACTTTTCCACAAGACAAGATCTGTATCTCTAAAGAAAGTATGAAACCCTAAGCTTGCTCCTCAAGTATAATGGTGGATAAATAGATGCACAATATATTTTACTTCTTTTTCTCTTCAGTATAAATGATGAAAATGAATGCATTTATATAGTGGATCTAACCCTAAACCCTTCTAAAATTTTAGGCCAACAAGGTCAACCCAATCGACCTAGTATTGAAATTGGCAAAAACTAACTAGGTTATGAACTATGTCAACCATGGGTTGACCTAGTTCCTAGTAAGCTTTGTAAATAATAATGCAAGGTCAATGTGGCCAACTGTGTCATGTAAACTATTAAAAATGGGTTTAGGTTAGGGAAAGGGATAATGAAGATGGTAAAAGGATATAGTAGGTGAAAAATAGGAGGCAAAGGTTAGGGGAATCGTTTTAAGGAGACAAGTGTATAGATTGTAAGTGGTAAAAAGGGAAAACAATCCTACAAAGCACCAATGGTCTGCCCACCCTTTTTTTGATACACCCCTTAAGGCATTCACTTAGAGATATTGAGACTCGATGGGTTCTTGCAAGATAAGGAGTGTCAATAATTGATAAAGGTTGAAATTATTATGTGTATACATACGACCCAATCAAATCTCATCACATGCCATGTAGTTGTAACATAGGATGGTGCTTTAAGAAAAGTTCATAGCAATACATAAAGCTGAAGTTGAATAAAGTGAAATAAGGATCAAATAAGATAAATGAAAGGATAGAATTAAAATCACATACCTTTAATTATCTTAATGTTGTAGTTAAAGTAGGAGATGTGATAAATGTAAAGGTGTCCAATGTGAGGAACATTAGGTGAGCCTATAGAGATTAGCAAAAAAGAGTGATTTTTTTTCAACATGTACATATAATAATTAAAAATATTCTCTATGACATCAGGATTATAGAACATTTTATGATTTGGAAAAAGAGCTACTAGAGACAAAGATATGAGCAAAATAAGAAATCTAATGATAAATTTTTGAAAGGTAAATAATTTCGATATAGCAAATATAAATAGGGTGAAAAAGAAAACATTTAGAATTATTTACCATTCTAAAAACTATAGAGCTCTGATAGACCAATGACAGACGTAAAGAGTGAGGATGGTAAGGAGACAACATCTGAGATGGGGAGGACACATAATGGCAACAACGAGTGTAGCAAGGTAAACAACTAAAAATTTCAATTTTTTTAGTATTTTTATTTGAAATTGAGTGATGTATAGAGATTATATGATTAAGAAAAATCTAGAACTAGAATAAACCCAAGGAAATTTTTAGGGACACTAGGGGTTAAATGGGGTATTGGATAGAAAGGAGTTGGACTAATAAATACCTAAGGTATTTATGACAATTGGAAAAAAAGTCATTATAGTGAAAGAATAAGGTCAACTAGGTTGACCTAGTTGGTAGAAGATAATAAAAACTAGTGGGCCAACTTAGTAGTAAGTGACCAACTAAGTTGGTTAAGTGAAAGGGATGAATTAGTACTGTAGAGACTAGAAGGGTCTGACTTAGTACTATTAAGCTAGATATATGCCAACTTAAAACTAAAAAGGCTGACTTGGTTGAAATTTAGATAGGGACACTCTAGTATCCCTAAAAAAAGATAGGTCCAATTTAGTTTGTAATAGGTCCATCAAATAAAAAATGAAGAAACTAAATCAAACCAGTTATTTATTTTGATTTTTTTAAGAATGTATTTTGATTATGAATGACATGGAGATATAATACATTCTTTTATTGTTTGATATTTTTTAGAGGCATTAGAGATTTTGGTGATTGATCGATGCCTCATGGTTACCTGATTTGCTGGATTGGTTTAAAGATGTGGACAGAGCGAGATTGGTTACATTGGGCCTAAGAGGAATCATGGAGATGAGACTCATCCTGCTAAGTGCTTATTTCGTTATCATGTTCCTTAGAGTATGGGAATGGTTGACTAACACTTTTTGATGGGTGGTGGATGGGGATACCATAGAGGTATGTATCACACTAGATGATATCCATGCATTTCTTGGATTGCCTATAAGAGGGACACCGGTGATGATAGGGTCACCAAATGATCTAGAGGAGAGATGAGCACTAGCCAAGTGGGTGACAAGCTTAGAGAGGATCTACCTAGGGATGAGGGTGAGCTTATTTTATGTTTATATTTCATAGATTATGGATATTCAAAAATTTGTGATTTGGATTGTGATAGTATGAGCACTATGTCACAATTTAGATGGTAGGGTACTGTTGTATGTGATAGCCTTAAACCAGGCTATGTTAGATCATGAAGCACTCTATGTTTTTGGGTTTGCTATCTAGGTAAAACACATGCATGATATGTATGGGATGGTATCTAGAGGGTGAAATACCATGGGACTAGTGGTGTAGCTAAGCACATGGATATATGAGAGGTTTCTAATGTATTGACTAGTTGGTTTGCCCTATGTGATCAATGATAGGTTACCTCAGGTTGCTAAATGGAGATAAGACTAGGTAGTGCAGGTTATGCCCCACATGTCAGTGCTACAAATAGTCACATGATGAGAGATCATGTGGTAGCTCTATATACATATTTATATGATTTATTTGAGTTGGGTGATCATGGTGCTAGGGCTGGCTCAAGAGTAGATCATAGGCCATTATACTTGGTGGGTAAAGCTACAGCCAATGGTACACATACCATGATAGTTTATACTCCCATACCTAGTGGTTCCTATAGTAGTGCCTACATTTTGGGCATGACATGCAAGACAATTAAGGGGGATAGGAGGAGAAGGAGTGTCATTTAAGAGATTAGACTATGATGTGTGAGAATATGGATTAGTCAAGTATGATATCTAGTAGTCAGAAGAGGAAAGGGCATGGATGTGGATGCAAGGGTGTAACAAGTACCAACATAGGAATCATAACAAGAAGAATAATGGAAACCTTGATCATACCATCAATGGATATGCCAGTGATGGGACTAAGTACAAATGAGAGTGGGCACACAAGATGCCCTGATAGTTGGCCCAGGGTAGCGCTGGTCAATAGAGGCACCACTGAGGAGAGGCTCAAGGCATGCACAAGTGGTGACTCCAAGATTTTATATGATTGGGAGGTGACCCAAGGATGAAGTGCTTGAGGGAGGGGATAATGGAGAGACCATGCATGGTGGATGAACAAATGGGGAGACAATGGTTGGTGACATTGGGATAGGTAAGAATTATTGGATTTATTAGTCTTTAAGATAAAATACTAGTTATATATGACTGTAGATAAATAGATTTTGAGATGTATATGTGATCTGATATCTATCTAGGTTTTAGTTTTTATATAACATGAGACAAAGGAGACTAGATGGGGTTATTTAGTCATGGTAGTGCATCATGACATTTTGGATGGAGTGATAGCACCATACAACCCCACCACACTAGACAATCTTGTGGTACCATCTATCCTAGCTTAGACATGCTATTTTAGACTGGCAAGGGAGGCTGTGAGGTAGTTATAGACATGAGAGGATGGATTTCAACCACTATTAGGGGTGGGAGAAGGAAAGACATAGGCTTGGTAGGCCTTGGCTCAGGAAAGAACCACACACATGGATATCATGATCCAACTGTGATGGGTACAAGCCCAGGTGTTCAACCTAAAGGGATAGGTAACATGGTTGAGATCTTAGACTGCCTCATTAAAATGTACTATGTAGATGAGATGGTCTGAGGCATTTATGGGTAATGTGGCTAAGCCATGAGATAGGCATGATAAAGCCTGACCATATAATTGGAGTGATGTATTTTTATATTTTGTATAAAAACACATGATATATAGAGATATATTAGTTAGATAGTTGGATTATGATCTCATGGGTTATATTTTGGTTGTGGTTATTGATGCATGGATATATTTATTTCTAACATGTGTATTTTACTTTTGTTGTATATGCTATAAGAAATATATATGGGGTGTTTTATTTTCTATCATTATGGAGTACACATGCATGATTAAAAAGAAATAGGTGAAAAAGATTTGGAAAAGTATAAGTAATCATAAACAAATTCACTACACACTATATCACAATGGGAATATTTAATAATAAAATATGAATACATATAATAAACTTGAAAGTGGTAAACAAGAGGACAAAATGTTTGTAAACTATGAAAAAGATTGGAACCAAATTAAAATAAGTAAAATCACACTATATCACGTTATAAAGTATGAAAATAATGTAATAAAATGGAAAGCACATGAAAGACCAATGGTATAAACACAAATCAATTAATTCAATCAATCATACCAAATCACATTGGAAAGTATAAAAGAGAAACAAAATTGGCAAAATGGTCTTAAATTAATCACACTAATTCAAGTTAGGAAGTATGAAAAATGTAAGAAAAATGGTTGGATTGCTACATGTAATAAAAAATAAGAAGATAAAAGTGAAAGATTAATGAAATAAGCATAAAACATATTAAATCAAAATGGGAACTATGTCAATGACGTGTAACTCATAATCAATCACATCTTATCTCATATTTGACACATGTAATTTTGTTGTGACTTGGGTATAAGAAAATTTTATGAGGAAGGCTAGGTCCTATCCATGGTCTTAAACTACAACTCATAAAGGGAAAACCTTTGAGGTGGAAACAATGTTAAAATATGGTAAAATGGGATATTTGGAATGGTAGTGTGAAAATTTGGTAATTTATGAGGAAGCCCTGGTCCTTTCCAAGGTCTTACACTACAACTCACAAATGGAATCCCTAGGGGGAGCGATTAGTGAACAAAACAATATGTCTCAAGGATAAATATTAGGGTTGTAGGGAGTGAAAAATGGAATGTAATAAGCATAAAATAGGCATCTTATGAGAATACCTTAGGAGACATGAGGAACACTAAGGACATGAAAAGACACTAAGTGACTAGTGACCATCAATATATAAATGATACCTATTAACTATAGGTACAAAGTTATGTAAACAAATAAGTGGAGTACTAATATCAACTCATGTTGTTTGTTTTAAATAAAAAAATTAAAATAGACCTACTTTCCCACAACATGTTCCCCATTCCTTAGGACCCCTTACAGAGTTGTTGGTCTACTACAAAGATTGGGTACTTACATGAGAAAGTAGGTAGCACTAAACAAATTTTTTATTCTCCTTTTCTAATCTACTGACCTACCGCACATCAATGGACCTTGAATCTGTAATGATTCCAAATGTGAAATTTGAGCTTCGAGTAGAAAAAATGAGGTTTGCTTATAATCATGTCTTTTAGTGTGATTTAACTTTTGAAAATTTTGAATGTTGCCTTTTAGATTATTGCCTTTTGTTAAATGATTTGGATTTTGAATGTTTATGGTTTTTAAGATTCCTCCTCCATATGGATTTAGAATGACCAATCATGAGGGATAAAGTGATACACATGAATTAGCTTTAGGCTTAGGCTAAAGGAATCTACGTATCTAAATACATGACTGACTAGAACACTTAGGCTTAACTATGAACTAACATGTTATATCAAGTCTCAACCATATGTATGCTTAGTTTGTAAAAGAGAATAAGGGGAATAAAGGGAGATCCAAAGTGGACTAGTAAAAGGAGATTATGATGAGATGAATTATTTTCTAAATGATCACATGGTAAATAAGGGATGACTAAAGGGAACAAGGTTTGTATAACCAAGTCACAATAATAATTATCTGTGTTTATAAAGATAAGATAACAAAAACTCATGAAAGAGAACAAGATAACCATATAAAAAGAATTTAGGAAGAATAAGTATGTAATCATAAAAAAAAGAATCCATAAGAGAACATAAGGAAAATAATGACATCATAAGAAACATATATTATGAAACAAAAGTCATCATATAAGATAGATAAAAATTTGACACAATGTCAAATGATATAAGATAGATCTATGTAAAGTTACACATCTAATCTAAATGAAGAAATAAATGAAAGAACACCATGCTTGTGTTCATAAATATTTATATATTTATCCACACACATTATCCATAACATCTGATAAGTCTTTATGATACTAAACTTAGATTGTAGCCAAAGACTCATCGACTTCAGGGAAAGTTGAGAAAATACTTCATAGTGATTCTCCTCAATAGAAAAGGTAAGAATACCCAAAGGATCATGCTAATGAGGGATATCATGAAGGCGATGCTCAGGATAAGGAATGGGAGTGGAATCTATGGGAGATGAAAGGGTTATCAATGGAGAATGGGCCATAGGTGAAGGAGTCACCGATGGAGAAGGGGTCATTGGGGAAAGAGGATCCACGGGCAAGGGAATCATGGGTGGAGAAGGGACCACAAGTGGTGGAGCCATAGGGGAAGAACAGGGAGCCTTGTTATGGGGATGACCTGTGGGAAGAAGGGTAGTAGGTGCAAGAGTGATCATGAGGTGATCCTTAAGATGCTACTAAAGGATGTGGCAATGATTAGTGTGATGAGTACCATATTGGTGTTAGAGATAATATACCTCACCATATTTGGGCAGATATTTAAGTAATACTTTTGGGGGAGGTATAGCCTTGTCTTTGGGTTGAGGAGTAGTGGGATGAAAAGTGTTAATATATTGCCACAACTTATGACAATTCATAGATGAATGATGATATGTGCCATTGAAGCAACAAATATGCTTGTTAGTAGAATTTTTAAATGTACTAACATAAGGAGTGCAAATAGAAGCTGAAGAAGGTTGATGTTGTTGGGTGAATATTTTGTCGTCAACTAACTGATGACAAAATGGGTATATCAACCACAGCTTAGGGAGATTTACGTTACAAAAAGTGTGGGTTTACCAGATCTGGATGAGGTAAATCTCTCCTCTCATCAAGAGGAGGTTCCCTATGAATACTTATATGCTATATGTATATGTAGAATTAAGCAAAAAATAATACATGGGGTGGTATAATAGCATACACCTCTCTTTTTTTAGAGGTGATGTACAAGGAGTAAGAGAGAGAAATCCTGGTAGTGGGTCAATAACATCCCTCTTCTTTCAGAAATGGTATTCAACCTATAGCAGGAAATCACCTGAAGTAAATAATGAAAGTTAACAAAGAAACTTACATAAGCACAAAGTCTTCCATAGCCTCCTTCATCGATTCAGAACAAGCATAACCGTAGAGTGAAACGAAGCACAAAGTCTTCACTTGAAACTACAAGAGATAACGGAATCACAAAAATAAAAAGTAGCTCAAAGTCTCTCTTATACCTTTTAGAAATGCCCTCGGATAATATTAACACACCCACTTTGCTTATTAAATCAGATGAACAAGATATTACCAAGAAAAAGGACATAAGAACTGTTTCCCAAATAACACAGATAATTTCAACACAAGGTCTGAAATAAACCTGCTTCTCATTCATTTAACAAAATATGATTTACAAGTTTGAGCACAAAGTCTCAAAAAGTGTTTCAATTTCGGCAGAGTTTTTGCTCTCTATTATCCAAGATGCTTTTTACAAAAGAGGTCTCCACTATATATAGGGAGAAACTCTCAAAATTTAGAAAATAATAAAATACAAAACTATCTTAGTCAAAGATGACTCATCTTTGAATTTGAGATATTTTTCCAAACTTTTTACATGTAATTACATATTACAAAATTGCATGCACTTTTCACAAGACAAAAGTGCATAAGGAAAGAAGAAGAGAGAAGGAGAAAAAGATTTAGTTCTTGCTGCCAAATTTCTTCAGATGAGCATCGTACATAGCAATGGATGTTTGAATTATTATACTATCTGGCACAATCGTGTTCTTAGAGATGATTCTGGCTCTGATTAAAGCATCTTTCAATGTTGTGATGGACTTAACATGACCAGTTAATCTAGATTTTAGATTGTCCAGAGTCAGTTGAGTATCTAGGATATTGTCCACAGAGGTCATTGAGAAGGCCTTTTCTTTAAAATCTCTTTGAATCATCCCATTAAAACTTTGGATCATTTCTTCAACTGAGAGAAATTGGTTATCTCTAAAAGTGAGATTGTAGGGTAGTTCTTCTAGTTTATTGAGCAGGCCTGTGTCGCTCTTCTCACTAGCATCCCTAGAAGCTATGAGATCCTCACAATTAAATCCTTGAGTAACTGGATCTTGAAGATTAGTGACTCCTTGATCTCAACATAGGAGTCCTTGCTGGAGATGACACCGATAGATATCAAGGTGCTTTTCTTCAGATCTTTCATCTCCCTCCATTTACTAAGATCTTTTTTTGAACTATCAACTTCTTGAGAGATAAGAGAGACAAGGTCATCTAAATCTGCCCTTGCCTTTTTCATTTTGTCCATCTTTTCAGCAAACTTTGTAAGCAAAGAAACTCCTTGAGTATGCATTTTTTCAACGTAGTCCTCCAAGACTTTCCCCTTCAAGTAAGTCTTCTCTACCTTTTGAATGATAGGGTTGTCTACGGAGAAGGCCTCTAGGGTTGCCGTTTCAGGGGGAAAAGTGAACCTCCTTATTACTACCGTCAGTTGCTCTGTCTTGGCCTTGTAATAATCTTTCATCTCCTTCTCTCGATTAAAATTATGGACCATAATGTCTATAGCAGACTGAAGATCACTTTTTTCACCTTCATGAGTAACTTTGCCAAGTTTGACACGAGAGATGGAATAGCTGCTCATTTCAAAACCCTCAAGGGTTGTGTTCTGTGGAGGCTTAGCTATTTTCAATTTTTTTTCCCTTTTTCCTCAACTAATTTTGAGAGGATCCTCGGCCTTTTAGGAGCCTTAGCTTTCGCTAGCACTATTTTGCCAAAATCGAAGTCATCTAGAGAGATGTCTAACTTCTTTCTTTTAGGTGTGAAAGCTGACATCCATGGTGAGAGAGAAGTACCTATCGTAGCAATGGTTCCTTCAGCTGGCATTACCGTGGCAGCTTCTACACTGTTAGTGGTGACAATAGTCGCAGTTGGAGTAACAGATGAAACTGTACTAGCCATAAATTTTGGCTCTTATGTAGAACTCTCTCCCAGATTGAAAGAAAGAAATGAAAAACTAGGAATGGACTCAAAGGAGTGAGGAGTACCTCTAGAAGCGCCTTGAAGATCACCAAATATAACTCTAGAAGGAGAGGTGGCTCCAGAAGAAGGAACACTGATAAGAGATAGAGGAGAAGGGAGTGCCACAGGAGACTGAGGCAGAGAAGGAGAGATGCTTTTGAGCAGTTGTGCCCCTTCTTGGGAAGGTAGAGGCTCAATATTTTGCTATTCTAAAGGCTGATCATCTGTCTCTATTGGTTGGGCCACCTGTGCCTGAGAGCTCTATTCTGCAACTCTTTTAGTTGCCACTTTTGGCTCTTCAGTAGTCTTTAATTTTTTGGAAACAAAAATGATTCTAGGCTTGTGAGACTTAGATGGGGAAGGAACATCACCTTTGTTCTTGGTTCTATTTTCTACTTTCTTCCTCATTTCTGTTTTAAATTTAGCTTCAGATCCTGTGATAAATTCTTTTAGCATGATCCTTTTGGCTACTAACCAATCATTGGTGTTAGCCAATATCGGTTCAAATCTTTTCCTCAGAGAAGTTAGTTCCTTCTGAGACCACTGAGTTGGAGGAAGAGCAGAGCCAGTAATCTTTTTGGCTAGGTACTTGCTGTTGATAATGTTCCCATCGTCGGACAGATTGGGGGGATCTCTACAAGCCCCAAATACCCAATTTGCTCTAAGGTCAGCCTGCAATAGTCTATCTTTCTGATTTCTTTGGTTGTTCTCAGGTCTATCTAGATGTCTTCGATCATGGGTTCATGAAATTAAGTCTTTCACCTGATCTTGTCCTTGACTCCCCTGTAGTCAAATTTGTCCCTTCTCTTGAACTGCTTCAGAGTGACCAGCTGCATCTCTATTTCCATGACTTTGGCTTTGGTTGCTATTGCAATAGAATACCTACCAATTTTGACTAAAAACTTAAAACTTGACTTTTTCAGTTTCATTTACCTAGTATGCACGACAACCAGTTGTCGGCAAAGCTCCATTAGAACCAACTTGTCAGAAGGGAACCTAGAGAGCATATAGCGATATCCTTGGAAAAAGCCAACTCAAAGATAGTAGAAGGTGAAAAATTGAAGGAACATGCAACCATAGTCATTGATAACTGTCTAAGCCTCATCTGATACTCTCTCTTGCTTAAGCTGAGGGTCGAAGAGGCATAAAAATATGACAAAAAAAGCATTATTCACCCTTTTGAGATGGTGGGTTGATCCTTGCAGAGTCAGCTGGGGGTAATATGAGTAGACCGGGGTGGTCTTTCTATTCCTTTTAGTTGTTAAACTTGGGAAGGTTCACATCGAAGTAGCTATGTACACAAGGTACAAGGTCATATATAACTTGAAAGAAGTCTATACCTTGGTTAGCTACTCATGGAGGGTGTTGCTGATTTGTTCGCCCCAAAAGATGACCTACTTACTCTGGAGGATGATCTTAATGAATGGGTACATCCATTCATGGAACTGTGAGAAAGACAGGGGGCCTCTCACTCTGCTAAGAAAGGTGATCAAGTCACTGACTTCTTCAATAAAATTGCTTCTAAGAAAGTTCTCTGGCCATCTGGATAGACTGGTTCTAGGTGTCTTCAACCATCTGTTATTCATGACTTTCTTCACCCTTTCAGGGTCCTTATCGTATTCTTTTTAGGCTTCTACGATGTTAATCTTTAGTACTTCAATAGCAGGAGGGCACATGAAGACTTTGTCTATGAATTTGGGATCTAACTAAATTATCACATTACCACTGACATCTGAGACTGACTTTGTCTCTTTGTTGTAGAAGCGGGCACATTGGAGGATGAACTCTATATGATGTGCTACCACTGGGAAAGCGGCAACCAAGTGGATGTTGCTTTCAATGATCCTCTTTATCTCAGAGCTTGGGTTCATCGCCTTCATTCAAGATATGAATTCGGCCATGTCCACGTGGCCAATTTTGGTGTCTCTGATGTCATCGATGTTGAAGGTAACTGAAGTGACTAGAAAGACGCCCTAGTATTTGTACTTCATCGTCTTTGCTTTTTTTAGAAATGCTTCAGACATTAGAACTGGCCTTGATCGAACAGGTGTTGACGAGCAAGAATTCTCTAAAAGTACTACAGTCATGATCATGAAATTAGAGGAGAGTGGACGAATTAGAGAATCTACATTTCAAGTGATCATGACCAATGGAGGGCACTTAAAAAAGGCTGGGTCAAAAAAAGGTGCAAAAAATGAGAAAAAAGGAAAAGAAAGGGAAAAGACGAAAAATCCTTTGGAGTTAAAAAATATGGAAGAAGAATGCATGGGCGGCAAAAATCATCACCCTTGCAAGAAAAATTGACAAAATGCAAGGGTGGCAAAATTCATCGCCCATACAGGGTCAACCTACACAGGCGGCAAAATTTGCCGCCTCTGCAAGTTAGAGAAAAAAAAGTAGGGGTGGCAAAATTTAGCACCCCTGCAATTTGGGCATGCATCAGCGGCAAAATTTACCACCGATGCAAGTCATTGGCAAAGATGGTATGCAGGTGGTGAAAATTGCCGCCCATGCATGAATGAGTCAGCACAGGTGGTAAATTTCACCGCATGTGAAGGTGAAGAACGGGGGCCGAAACACACGGGCGGCAAAAATCACTGCCCATGCGGGTTTGGTGAAAAACTGTAGACAGAGGTGAGGGGTGGAAAAAATTGCCATCCCAACACGAGAAGAAAGATGGGAAGGCCGACGTGGAGGGGGAGGTGGGAGACGACGAAAATTGCCACCCTCCCAGGAGCAGGCCGACCGGTCAAAACAACAACAAAAACACTCTAATAAAACTAAAAGAAGAAAAAGAAGCAAAAAAAGAGGAAAAAAAGATAATAAAAGCTAAAAATAAGACCTACCTAGAAAGCTGCACATGCTATGAGATTAAATCTGTCAAAATGCACTTCAACTCATTCATCAGATCGCCCAAATGCAAAAGATAGGAGGAGAGAAAAAAGAATGAGAAGAAATGAGGCCCAAATTAGATTATATGAGGTGAAAAACAACTCCAACAACCTGCCATGTGTGGCAATAAATGCCACGCACAGAAACTAAGGCATGCATGGGTGAAAAAATTTGCGGCCCTTGCATGTTCGAGTTGATGGTCGGATGTAGGGGTGGCAATTTTTTGCCACCCTTGCATCTCAAAGAAAAAATGCATTGGTAGCAATTTTTGTCACCCATGCACAAAAATGGAAGAAAAGACACCAACTCTAAAAGAGGCAGTTGGGAAGAGGGGGGTTCTTGGTCGCAATGAGATCGTAACCACTCTCACATTTTTGGGCCAAGATGAGAATGAATTAAAAATTTGCCTAAAAAATAAACTTAGAGAGACAAAAGACTAAATGGACAAGTTTTGTAGGAGGTTGTTCTCAAAAATGGGCTAAGCTAATTTTGGAAACAACAGCTGG
The DNA here is from genome assembly GCA_037957365.1 of Torreya grandis. NCBI lineage: Eukaryota > Viridiplantae > Streptophyta > Pinopsida > Cupressales > Taxaceae > Torreya > Torreya grandis. Next base: position 776,896 of record JARHVA010003124.1, on the reverse strand, counting down.
CTCCTATTGAGAAACTTACGTTAATCAAATCGATTAACATGAGTAGAAACCAGTCTCTAAGTGCCTTCATCCAAGCCATTGGGCTACGGTGTCAAGCCAAAAATGAAAGAAAAACAAACAAAACATAAAAACTATACATATATACAAACGGACTTATCCAAGCTTCAATGATTGAACAACTTCAGATGCTACCTATTGTGAGGTAGTGCAAATGGCATTATCTTGGTAATTTAGCAAGAAGCTAGCCTCACCATAGAGCTTTTGAATGGTGAACGGGCCTCTCCATAAGGAGTCAAATTTGCCGTGCATCCCTTTTGGTTCTCGCCTCTTGTCTCAAAACAAGACTTGATCTCTGACTTGGAATTCACGAACTTTAGCTTTTTTATCAAAAAGTGCCTTCACTCAGTTTTGATACTATGGTGTATCTGATCCAATACCATGGCTCGTCACTCATTTAGCTCGGTCAGACACATGATTCTTTTGTCGACTGAGCTTTTGAAGGTTGAGTCTTCGATTGCTTTAGTTGATCTGAGCACTGGTAGTTCAAGGGTGATGGAGATTTCTGCATTCAATCCATATAGAAGCTAAAAAGGTGACATACCTACATCTCTTTTGGGTGTTATCTTATCTGCCCATAAAACATCATACAATGCTTTGTGCCATGTTCTCTGATTATCGTCCACCAACTTCTTGATAATAGTGACCAGATTCTTATTACTCGATTTTGCTTGGCCATTTTTTTGAGAGAAATAATCTGAAGTGTGGGATAAGGTAATCCCATAATAAAAACAAAATTGAGTAATTTCATGTGATAAAAAATAAGCCACATTATCTGTTACAATCTTTAGTGGGACCCCAAACTTGGAGATGATATTTTCTTAAAAAACTGCACACCACTTCAGATGTAGCGTGCTTAGTTGGGATAGCCTCCACCCACTTAGTAAAGTAATCTATTGCTGTGAGGACATAATCATGTCTGGCACTTGAAGATGGGTTGACTACATTAATGAAGTCAATACCCCACTGCTGAAATAGTTTCTCGATTATTATTGGCTTAAGAGGCAATGCAGGTAGCTTAAGCTTTCCAATGAACTGTTGACATAATTCACACCTATGCACCTATTTGTAGGCATCCTGGAACAACGTCGGCTAATAATACCTTGCTCATAGAATTTTGTGCACTATCATCAGTGCAGAAAAATGCCCTCCACAGGCCAAATTGTGGAAAGACTCTAAGAGTTTTTCTTGTTGCACCTTATCAACACAACAAAAAAATGTCCTGTCTAGGTTTCTCTTATAAAGGCCATTATCTCATAGAACATAACCAACTGCTTTTAACTTAAAATTTTATTTTATTTATAAAAAAGATGAGCGGGACACTCACCATATGTCATAAAATGAGCAATGTCAGAATACCACTCATCATTAGTTGCAACAAAGAGGACGTAAGCATGCCTTCGATCTCTACTTCTTCATTTTTTGCTTCACTTAGAATGTTGTTGGCGATCAACTGACAAAGACCCTTTCCACATACGAACTTGGTAGGTTTGATGTCTAGATCAAACTCTTGAGTCTTGGCAATCCAATTATCTCTCTTCATACCAAACTCCTGCTGAGTCAAAATAGATTTTACTGTTGTGTTTGGTATGAGAACTTCGGTGTGAGAGTTCAGGATATAAAATCTGAAATACTTGAGTGCTTTGACCACTACGTATGCATGCTTCTCCATAAGGAAATATTTTAGCTCATGAATCTTGAGTGGACAACTCATAAAAGAGATAAGAGATTCTACACTCTCTTGATTTTGTTGGACTAAAATAGCTAATAGTGTATGCTCAAAAGCATAACTGTATATTTTAAAACTTTTAGTATAATCTAGACAAACCAAGACTGGTGTGCGAGCAATTGCTTCTTTGATTTTTTTGAACATTGATTTGCCCTCAGTGATCCACCTAAATGTAGTATTGCCTTTCATCATGTTGACAATGTGGCAGGTTTTTTCAGCAAATTTGAGAATGAATCTCTGAAGAAAATTTATCTTTCCAAAAAAAGAGTGAACTGCAGTCTTATTGATAGACAGAGTAAGTTCGTGGATGGACTTGACTCTCTCTAGATCAATTTTAATACCTTCTCGAGACACAATGTGTCTGAGAAGCTTCCCTTCAGTTACTCTAAAGACAAATTTCTTTGGGTTTAAAGAAATACCGTTCTAACGACAACGTTCCAGTATTTTTTGCAAATGGTGAACATGTTCAGAATGATACTTTGAAAATACTATCAAATCATCCAGGTATACTACAATGAATTTTCCCATTTCATCCTTGAAAGTGAGATCCATCACCCTTTGAAATGTGGCACCTACATTTATTAGACCAAAAGGCATTCTTTGATAAGCGAAAGTGCCTCAAGGTGTGGTGAATACTGTCTTATGCTGATTTGCCTTTTCGACTTTGACCTGATTGTACCTCAAAAAACCATCTAACATTGATAACATTTCTAAACCTATTACCATCTACAGAACTTGATCCATGATAGGAAGACGGTAGTTATCTTTTAAAGACAACTGATTTAAGTTTCTGAAATCCATGCAGATTTGAATTTCACCATTCTTCTTCCTGACAGGCACTATGTTGGCAATCCATATTGAGTGATGGATTGAGAAAATTATTCAAGCATCAAGCATTTTTTATATCTTAGCTAAAATAGTACCTGAGATTTTTGGATTATATTTTCTAGACTTTTGCTTGTAAGGTACTGAGTTTGCCTTTAGAGGAATGTCGTGGTGAATGTCATTTGGCTTGAGTGATTTCAGATCATCATAGGAATAGGCCAATACATCTATATATTGATGAGGTAAACTAGCAAGCTTAAATCTCTCCTCGAGAGTGCAACATTTTCTAATGTTTACCATTTTAGGATCTTGCTTGGTTCTCAAGTTTATCTGATCAAAATCTTGAGAGGAGTTTGAATCTGTTCGCTGTTGTTTAATAAACCTGTCATGGTTATCAAACAACTTCTCTAGAGAAATCAGGCCTTTGAGAATCTTATTTCCCTTAATCTATAGGAAATCCTCACCTGTATTCATATTTGACTCAAGAGTTGCTTCACATCTTCGGAGTTTGCTACCTTCAGAATGTAGTTATTCAAAACTATCTTTTTGCTTCAAGAAAGTGATGATTTGATCATCATTGTTAAATACTTGCCAATGGCCAGCATTATTAGGTACACTTAATCAAAAGACCAGCTCAATAGTGTACTTATCTCTTTTAAAGTCTGGGTGAGGAACTAAGAGAGTAGCAGAGACAACCAATGCATCTGCTCGATCATTGAATTGCCTTAGAATGGTGGAGATGTTGAAAGCATCAAAGTTTTCAATTTGATTCCAGACCAGATTGCGATAGTGGTGCAACCTTTCATTTTTTGTCTGATAGAGGTTCTTCATCTGACAGACTACCAACTCAGTGTCTCCTTTAGCATGGAGTAGCCTAATGCCTTTTTCTCTGGCAACCTATAATCTAAGCAACAGGGATTCATATTCAGTTGTGTTGTTGGTATTGTTGAACTATAATTTGTAGGACAAAGGAATAATGTCTCCCTGAGGAGATACCAATACAACTCCAGCTCTTAAACCAGTAGAAGAGTAGTTGCCATCAAATTTTAAGTTCCATACCTCGTTAGACGTTGCTTTTTCTTTGAAAACTCTTTCGTTTGGGGGAAGAGGTTCTTCCATGTGTTTATTTTGATTTGTCAATTCTCCCACTGTGTCAGCTGAACACAATCTCAAGTTATCACTCGTAAGAGTCTCATCAAATGCCCCATGGATCTCATCTGTAGATAGGAAGTAGTTGCCCATGCCTGAGGACTCAAATAAAATTTGAGCTTTTGATGCCGACAATCGGGTAACTATATATCTTGCTTCTTTTTCAAGAAGCAACTTTTTCATGACACCTTGAATTGAGATTTTTGCTTCCGACAAGTCCATACTTAACTCACCTCTAACATCTTTGCAGAAATTTCACCCGAGCAAGATGTCGTAAGATGCTGGAACGTCAGCCACTAAAACCGTCATTTTTATCTATTTTTATGAAAACGCTGTGAAAGTAAATTAAGCATATTTTATCTGACCAAAGAGGGAAACTTGCTTATTTTTCATAGAAAAACACCTCCCAAAAATTTTAGTTAGAATCAGGCCAAGAGAATCTGCCACCTTCACAGACATGACATTATCTGAGGCTCCAGAGTCTATAATATAATTACTCAGTTTATAACCATTTATAAGTAAGAAAACATAAAAAAGTTTTATTTTTCTAGGAGTGATAGGAGTCACAACGAGATTGTTTTGGACTGATTTATCTTTAGGGGGATCATGAATAGCCTTCAAAGAATTTTGTCCTACGGGGCCGGCTTTATTTTTTACATATTCTGCTAACTTATCAAATTATTCTGGGTTAGCCCTCAAATATTCAATCTCTATTATTTAAATTTTAGTCTTTTTAGCATGATCAATTATATTAAATAATTGAAAAGAACTTGACACAGAGGAAGAGGGTCCATTATCTAGAGTTTTAGCAAGTGCGACACTGGTCTGAGCAACAGAAGTGGACGATATGAGGTGGTTGGAGGTACTTACTTTTTTATGAATTACTTAATCTTTTGATTGTGGAGGCAATAGAGTCCCTCATTTAGTGATAAAAATCGTAGGCCGAGGTTCTTCCTCTACCTTTCCTTTGTCAGTCTATGAAGCTGACTGATTTTGAGATCTAGTGAAAACAACGTAGGATCCATCCAAACTCTCCCCTTTACTTCTAGCTTTGTCCTGGTAATCTAGAAAACTAATATTAGAGTCGCCAGCTAATTCTTCTTCCTACTCATCAAAGAGATTAGCATCATCTTGTTGGTCTAAGGTTGGAGCGAATAGTCGTGTTCAACCTCTAGGTAACTGATCGCTGAATTGATAGGTGCTGCTTTAATGGCCAATTTTTTTAGAGGGGGAGGCAGGTGATTTGGTTGCCCTTGATTTTGGGTAGCATTACCCTGATAATGTTGATTCTAGAATGTTCTCCTAGGCATATCTCGATAAGTAGGGGCAGAAGTACCTTGGACTAATTGCCTCTTTAAAGCTATTAGTTTATTTGTTAATTTCTACACCATAAGATCTATAGTGCTTGTAGAAGAGCTTTCAGTAGATGAAGAGAATCTATTTTTACTAGGGTCTTTTCTGATCTTACTTGCTAGAATAAGATCATCTTCGATCTCAGTAGCCAAATTTTGAGCTAATGCTAAATCCATAGAGCTAGCTCACCTCAATAAGAAACTTACTTCGAGAAGTTGCGAGTTGATGAAAAAACACTTGAGATTCTCTGGCGTGGGCTGAACAACAGTTGGAATTCAGTTCCTCAATTTGTTGAATTTAGCTATAAAATCTCTCATGGGTTCTTGGAATTCTTTTTTCATCTGTGTTAGTTATGCTAACAAGGCATGTGCATTTTCAATAGATTTAAATCTGGCTTCAAATTTGGCTTTGAGCGTATCCCAGTCAGTTATTGACCCGGCCTTCAGGTGATAGAACCAATCTATGGTAGCTCCTTGTAGGGTTTCTACAAAAAGTCTCACTACTACATCTTCAAATTCCACACCGATTACACCTCATGCTATGGAGAAAGTGGTAATATGCTCGTCGGGATGAACCTTTTCGTCACCAAAAAACTTAGGAATTTTTTTTCTAGAACTACGAGGTAGTTCATGCAAGGGTGGAGTCAAGTTAAGAGGACCAAAGGAATTGCCTCACAGACCTTGAGCCATTATGATAGGATGATTAAATGGTGAGATGACAAACCTTGGTGGAGTATTTATAGGTAAGGCATGATTAATATCAAGAAAATAAGCTCTGTCTTGCATCGGTGACCCGATAAGGTTAGGAGGAAAACTCTTAGACCGTTGGAGGAAAGGTGACGGAGGAAAGAGATCAAAGTTGCTCTGTTGTGCCAACTCAAATACGGGGTCAAAAACACTCTTAGCTCTCTGTCTTTTGGTGTAGCGTGGAGTTGCCAGATTTTGAATGAAAAAAAAGAACCAAAAGAACTTCAAGTTGAAGCTTGAGGCTTCAAAATACACATTCGTAATCCCCAATGGAGTCGCCAAAAAATTGTTGAGTGAATATTTTGTCGTCAACTAACTGATGACAAAATGGGTATATCAACCACAACATAAGGAGATTTATGCTACAAAAAGTATGGGTTTACCAGATCTAGATGAGGTAAATCTCTCCTCTCATCAAGGGGAGGTTCCCTATGAATACTTATACACTATATGTATATGTAGAATTAAGCAAAAAATAACACATGGGGTGGTATAACAGCATACACCTCTCTTTTTTCAGAGGTGATATACAAGGGGTAAGAGAGAGAAATCTTGGTAGTGGGTCAATAACATCCCTCTTCTTTCAGGAATGGTATTCAACCTATAGAAAAAAATCACTTGAAGTAAATAATGAAAGTTAACAAAGAAACTTACGTAAGCACAAAGTCTTCCATAGCCTCTTTTACCGATTTGAAACAAGCGTAATCGTAGAGTGAAACGAAGCACAAAGTCTTCGCCTAAAACTACAAAAGATAATAGAATCACAAAGATAAAAATAGCTCAAAGTCTCTCTTCTACCTTTTAGAAATGCCCTCGAATAATATTAACACACCCACTTTGCTTATTAAATCAGATGAATAAGATATTACCAGGAAAAAAGACATAAGAACTGTTTCCTAAATAACACAGATAATTTCAACACAAGGTCTGAAATAAACCTGCTTCTCATTCATTTAACAAAATATGATTTACAAGTTTGAGCACAAAGTCTCAAAAAGTGTTTCAATTTCGACAGAGTTTTCGCTCTCTATTATCCAAGATGCTTTTTACAAAAGAGGTCTCCACTACATATAGGGAGAAACTCTCAAAATTTAGAAAATAATAAAATACAAAAATATCTTAGTCAAAGATGACTCATCTTTGACTTTGAGATATTTTTTCAAACTTTTTACATGTAATTACATATTACAAAATTGCATGCACTTTTCACAAGACAAAAGTGCATAAGGAAAGAAGAAGAGAGAAGGAGAAAAAGCTTCAGTTCTTGCTGTCAGACTTCTTCAGATGAGCATCGTACATAGCAATGGATGCTTGAATTCCTATACTGTCTGGCATAACCATGTTTTTGGAGATGATTTTGGCTCTGATTAAAGCGTCTTTCAATGCTGTGATGGACTTAACATGACTAGTTAATTTGGATTTTAGATTGTCCAGATTCAGCTGAGTATCTAAGATATTGTCCACAGAGGTCATTGAGAAAGATTTTTCTTTAAAATTTCTTTGAAACATCCCTTTAAAACCTTAGATCATTTTTTCAGCTGAGAGAAATTGGTTATCTCTAGAAGTGAAGTTGTAGGGCAGTTATTCTAATTTATTGAGTAGGCCTGTGTCACTCTTCTCACTAGCATTTTTGGAAGCTATGAGATCCTCAATTAAATCCTTGAGTACCTAGATCCTGAAGATTAGTGACTCTTTGATCTCAACATAAGAGTCCTTGCTGGAGATGACACCGATAGATATCAAGGTGCTTTTCTTTAGATCCTTCATCTCCCTCTATTTACTAAGATCTTTTTCTGAACTATCAACCTCCTGAGAGATAATAGAGACAAGGTCATCTAAATCTGCCCTTGCTTTTTTCATTTTGTCCATCTTTTCAGCAACCTTTGTAAGCAAAGAAACTCTCTAAGTATGCATTTTTTCAATGTAGTCTTCCAGGACTTTTCCCTTCAAGTAAGTCTTCTCTACCTGTTGAATGACAAGGTCATCTATGGAGAAGGCCTCTGGGGTTGCCGCTTCGGGGGGAAGAGTGAACCTCTTTATTACTACCGTCAACTACTCTATCTTGGCCTTGTAATAATATTTCATCTCCTTCTCTCGGTCAAATTTTTGGACCATGATGTCTATAACAGACTGAAGATCACTTTTTGCACCTTCGTGAGTAACTTTTCCAAGTTCAACATGAGAGATGGAATAGCTGCTCATTTCAAAACCTTCAAGGGTTATGTTCTATGGAGGCTTAGCTATTTCCAAAATTTTTTTCCCTTTTTTCTCAACTAATTTTGAGAGGATCTTCGGCCTTTTAGGAGCCTTAGCTTTTGCTGGCACTATTTTTCCAAAATCGAAGTCATCTAGAGAGATGGCTAACTTCTTTCTTTTGGGTGTGAAAGCTGATATCCATGGCAGGAGAGAAGTAGCTATCATAGTAATGGTTCCCTCAGCTGGCATTATCGTGGTAGCTTCTGCACTGCTAGTGGTGACAGTAGTCACAGTTAGAGTAACAGGCAAAACTGTACCAGCCATAGATTCTGGCTCTTATGCAAAACTCTCTCCCAAATTGAAAGAAGGAGATGAAAAACTAGGAATGGACCTAGAGGAGCGAGGAGTACTTCCAAAAGTGCCCTGAAGATTGCCAAATATAACTCTAAAAGGAGAGGTGGCTTCAGAAGAAGGAACACTGATATGAGAGAGAGGAGAAGGGGGTGCTAGAGGAGACTGAGGCGAAAAAATAGACACTTTTGAGCAGTTGTGCCCCTTCTTGGGAAGGTAGAGGCTTAGTCTTTTGCTATTTTGAAGGCTGATCATCTGTCTCCATTGGTTGGGCTGCCTGTGCCTGAGAGCTCTATTCTGCAACTCCTTTAGCTGCCTAAATGGGGAAGGAACATCACCTTTATTCTTGGTTCTATTTTCTGCTTTCTTCCTCATCTCTGCTTGGAATTTAGCCTCAAATTTCATGATAAATTCTTTCAGCATGATCCCTTTGGCTACTAACCAATCATTGGTGTTAACCAATATCGGTTCAAATCTTTTCCTCAGAGAAGTTAGTTCCTTCTGAGACCATTGAGTTGGAGGAAGAGGGGAGCCAGTAATCTTTTCGGCTAGGTACTTGCTGTTGATAATGTTCCCATCGTCGACCAGATTGGGGGGGATCTCTGCAAGCCCCAAATACTCAATTTGCTCTAAGGTCAGCCTGCAATAGTCCATCTTCTTAATTTTTTCCGCTATCCTCAAGTCTATCCAGATGTCTTCGATCATGGGCTCATGGAATTAAGTCTTTTGCCTGATCTTTTCCTTGACTCTCTTGTAGTCAAATTTGTCCCTTCTCTTGAACTGCTTTAGAGTGACCAATTGCATCTCTATTTCCATGACTTTGGCTTTGGCTGTTGTTGCAATAGAATACCTACCAATTTTCACTGAAGACCTAAAACCTAGCTTTTTCAACTCCATTTGCCTAGTATGCATGATAACCAGTTGTCGGTAAAGCTCCATTAGAACCAACTTGTCAAAAGGGAACCTAGGGAACATATAGGGATAGCCTTGGAAAAAGCCAACCTGAAGATAGCAGAAGATGGAAAACTAAAGGAACATGCAAACGTAGTCATTGACAACTGTCTAAGACTCATCTGATACTCTCTTCTGCTCAAGCTGAGGGTTGAAGAGGCATAAAACTACAACAAAAAAAGCATCATTCACCCTTTTGAATTGATAGGTTGATCCTTGTAGAGTCAGCTGGGGGTAATATGAGTAGACCAGGGTGGTCTTTCTATCCCCTTCAATTGTTAAACTTGGCAAGGTTCACATCAAAGTAGCTATGTACACAAGGTACAAGGTCATATAGAACTTGGAAGAAGTCTATACCTTGGTTAGCTGCTCATGGAGGGCATTGCTGATTTGTTCACCCCAAAAGATGACCTGCTTACCTTGGAAGATGATCTTAATGAATGGGTACATCCATTCATGGAACTATGAGGAAGATGGGAGGCCTCTCACTCTGCTAAGAAGGGTGATCAAGTCACCGACTTCTTCAATAAAATTGCTTCTAAAAAAGTTCTGCGGTCATCTGGATAGACTGGTTCTAGGTGTCTTCAGCCATCTGTTATTCATGACTTTCTTCGTCCTTTTAGGGTCCTTATCATATTCCTTTTAGGCTTCTATGAAGTCAATCTTTAGTACTTCAGTAGCAGGAGGGCACATGAAGACTTTGTCTATGAATTCAGGATCTAGCCGAATTATCACATTATCGCTGGCATCTGAGACTGACCTTGTCTCTTTGTTGTAAAAGTGGGCACATTGAAAGATGAACTCTATATGATGTGCTGCCACTGGGAAAGCGGCAACCAAGTGGATGTTGCTTTCAATGATCCTCTTTATCTCAGATCTTGGGTTCGTCGCCTTCATTCGAGCTACGAACTTGGCCATGTCTACGTGGCCAATTTCAGTGTCTCTAGTGTCATCGACGTTGGAGGTAACTGAAGTGACTGAAAAGATGCCCTAGTATTTGTACTTCATCATCTTTACTTTTTTTGGAGACGCTTTAGACATTGGAACTGGTCTTGATTGAATAGGTGTTGACGAGCAAGAATTCTCTGAAAGTACTGCAGGCATGATCACAAAATTAGAGAAGAGTGGACGAATTGAGGAATCTACATTTCAAGTGATCATGACCAATGGAGGGCACTTAAAAAAGGTCGGGTCAAAAAAAGGTGCAAAAAATGAGGAAAAAAGAGAAAAAAGGGAAAAAACAAAAAATCCTCTGGAGTTAAAAAATATGGAAGAGGAATGGATGGGCGGCAAAAATCACCGTCCCTACAGGAAGAATTGACAAAATGCAAGGGTGACAAAATTTGCTGCCCATACAGGGTCAGCGTGCATAGGCAGCGAAATTCACTGCCTCTGCAAGTTAGGGAAAGAAAAGTAGGGGCGGCAATATTCACCACCCCTGTAATTTGGGCATGCATCAATGGAAAAATTTGCCACCGATGCACGTCATTGGCAAAGATGGTGCGTGGGTGGTGATAATCACCACCCGTGCACGAATGGGTCAGCACAGGCAGTGAATTTCACCGCCCGTGAAGGTGAAGAATGGGGGCCGAGACGCACGGGCGGAGAAAATCACCACCTATGCGGGTTTGGTGAAAAACTGTGGATAGAGGTGAGGGGCAGAAAAAATTGCCATCCCAACATGGGAAGAAAGATGAGAAGGCCAACGTGGAGGGGGAGGTGGGAGATGGTGAAAATCGCCAGCCTCCCAGGAGCAGGCCGACCGGTCGAAACAACAACAAAAACACTCTAATAAAACCAAAAGAAGAAAAAGAAGCAAAGAAAGAGGAAGAAAAAGACAATAAAAGCTAAAAACAAGACCTACTTAGAAAGTCGCACATGCTACAAGATTAAATCCATCAAAATGCACTTCAACTCATTCATCAGATCACCCAAATGCAAAAGGCAGGAGGAGAGGAGGAAGAATGAGAAGAAATGAGGCCCAAATCGGATTATATGCGGTGAAAAACAACTCCAACAACCTACCGCATGTGGAAATAAATGCTGTGCATAGAAACTGAGGCATGCATGGGTGACAAAATTTTCTACCCTTGCATGTTCAGGTTGATGGTCAGACGCAGGGGTGAAAAAATTACCGCCCTTGCAAGCAGAATGCAGGGGCTGCAAAAATTGCCGCCCTTGTGGGCAAAAATGCACAAAAATGGAAGAAAAGACACCAACTCTGAAAGAGGCAGTTGGGAGGAGTGGGTTTCTTGGTCACAATGAGATCGTAACCACTCTCACGTTTCTAGGCCAAGATGAGAACGAATTAAAAACTTGCCTCAAAAACAAACTTAGAGAGACGAAAGATGAAATGGACAAGTTTCGTAGGGGGTTCTTCTAAAAAATGGGCTAAGCTAATTTTGGAAACATCAGGTGTAATGAACAATATATAATGTAATGATCAATAAATTTATGAATATCATAATATGGTTGATCAAACCATTTGGTGGGAAAAAGAGTAAGTTATGGTAAAGGGAACAAACCATCACCAAGGGAAGGTGGGGTTGGTCAAGAAATTGGGCAAGGTTTGACTGAAGGAGCAATAAGATTTAAAACTAGAAGAGACTCAACTAGAGAGGGAATGGGAATAAGATATAAACTAGGCTCTATTAATAGAGGGGTAGGATTTATAGATGGCTAAAAATAGTCACAAGCATCTCAGGGATAAGTTGGCTAGAGGGGTCTTGGTATTGAGTAAAGCGATAAGGACTAGTCATAACATGATCTATAAGCATACTCCTATGAGGATATTTAGAAATTAAAGGTGTGTGTACCATCTCTACCCTATGAACAAGATGAAAAATGATAAAATTAATAATTATATGGGATGGAATGTTATGAAAAATATAGAAAGATTGAAGCAAAGAAGAATGATAATGAATAATTTTAATATCTTGAACTTGAACAAGAACTCATAAGAATGGATCATCTAAGGTATAGCCATCATCATAGTCAAGTGTATAAAGATCAATGACATAGGTAGGGATGAACTTTTCATCCAATGTGGTGTGAAGAATGGAATGTTAAGTCTTAGTTAAGATGATGAGTATATCATCACTAGGTGATTGATGGGAACAAGGTTTTAGAGAAGGGATAAATTGAGAAATGAGATGAGGTGAGAGATATAAGGTTTTAATCTTGAGATTGATTTTGTTAGGTTCATCATCATCAAAATATAAGAGGTTAGGGGTATATTCTTGATGAGTTTAGGGTGACCATTGTAACCTCAGGTGGAGTTGATAGGAAAGTTAAACCATTGAGATTTAAGAAATGGAATGATTGGCAAGGGTTCAAGGGTGGGAATCTTGAATACACCATGGTCTTAGAATTGTTCAACATTACAAGAGTTAATGTCACCTTGAAACCTATATATTTCTCCATTGTCAAGAAATTTGACACATTGGCAAGCATAAGAGGCAACTGCTCTCATGTCATGAGTCTAGGGCCTACTAATAAAAATGTTATAAGATAGAAGAAAGTTGAATATCATCACCTTCACATGAACAATGATAAATGGGATTGTGAGAGGGATCCAAAAAAGGCCTAAGGGAGACATTTTCCTTTAGTCATAACCTTGACATGTGTTGCATGTGGACTTAAGATTACATTCAAAATATCCAAGGGGTTTAATAAAATCAAGAGATGCAACACAAGTGCTTGAACCCTCATCAATAAAGGCACACTTGACTTGGATATCACCAATTTAGAAACTGATAAAAAGTGGAGTACCATCCACATGAAGCAAAATCTCATCAAGGATCATAGAAATAATAGGGAATTTGAGGGAAAGAGAAGTGTCCATTGTTTCATCTACATGTATGGACATCTTTTGCATTGTTTTAAAATTCTATCTTTTGATCTGGATAAGGTGGCTTCCTTTCCTACTAGGGGAGGATGAGGGATGTTCATTTAGAACAAAAGTTACATAAGATGATTATGGTTATGAAAAGAGGTCCGTATGAGTTTGATAAATAGGATTTGAGATGGGAGAGTAACAAGTTCTGTGATAATATCCTACTCATCTTAACGCATAAGGGGAATTTTGGAAAGAGGTGCATAGTGTTGAAGGATTTCCTCAAAAGGAGTCAAAGTGCATGTGAATTTATGTTGATAAGATGCATAAGGTTTAATTAGAGGATAAGTTTGTTGATTGTCTTGAGAATATGGGGTAATTGATGCAGGTTTGGTTTGAGATAGATTAGAAGAAGTGTTATTAGAACTTTGGGTATCATTAGTGATAGGTAAGAGGTTGGAGGAGTGGTAGAAATGGTATGAGAAGTGTTATCCAAAGGAGGTGCTGGAATTGGTTCATACAAAGATATAAGGTTATCTTATCCCAACTCTATTAAGTGAGTTGGGGAAGAGTCTTGGATAATATGAAAAGTGTGAGATAATTAAGGAGTGTGGATGGGATGATGATCAAGAAAGGAAACTACCCTTCACATATTAGTCATATTGATCATATTCTCTTTAAGAGTTGGGTCAAGAAGACTATCGACATTATTGGTAGAAGGGGTAGGCTTATTTTGATTGTCATGGTGATTCTAAAGATTATCTTTATAGATGGCCAAATGAGCATTAGCTTCGTTTAAAGCTTGAGATTTAGTTTATGTTTCATGGGCTTTGAAGGTAATGTCATAAGTTTGTTAGCATTTATGAATGATAGAATCATGGTCAAAATTGGGACTAAGAAGGAAATCCATAGCCAAATTATGAAGTTGCCTACAAGTCTCAGGAGAATGACCCCAACTACTATGAAACCAACAAAATTTATTGGGATTGTACCAAGATTTCATGGGGTGAGTGGGATCAAGTTCTCACAAAATAGGCCTTGGTAGACATTTTTATAATTCCACTAAGGATAAAGGTTTATGAACATTGATGTTATTTATTGAAGATAAATGAGGACTAGTGATGTGGGAACCTGGTTAGGAATAATAGCTTGAATAGTATGAATGGTATCATAAGAATAAATGATGCCATTATTTTTAACATGATGATTCTTATTTTTGATTAACATACGAGTACCTATATAAGGCTGGGATGGCTCAAAATGATGCATGATGAGATCTTGATGCTTTTCTTGGTTAATGGCCTCTTCCAAAGTTTGTGGTAAGAGAGCTTGGACTTGATATTATAACTTGGGATAAAGAGCATTGGCAAATAGATGAAAGAAATTAATAAAGACCAAAGTTTGTGGTGAGAGTCTGGACTAGATAGGGAGATCACTAGTTTGAAACTCTTGAAGTAAAGCATTGACTAAATTTTCCAAACTTGTGATGGAATGAGATTTGAGTGGTTATACTAATCTAAAGCATCACCATGAGTTTTTGATAATAACTTCATATTGGCAAAAGTATTTAACTTGACCCTGTCTTTATATAGATTTCCAAATATTTTTAAGTGGAGAGTAGGATTAGTTGAGCCATTGTAAGTAATGGTAGGGGTGATGCCTCCTATATCAATACTAACAATTTGAGGTGTAAGAGGCTCATTTTGAAGGTGCTTGATTGTTTTGTTAACAAGGGGATGTTTAGGGATAAGATTACTATGGGAATCCCAAAGATGAGGTGGGGGATCATTTTGGTTAAGCATTCCCCATGAAACCTGTTCAGGGTGATTTTGAAGATGGATAAGATGAGTTTGCATGTGCATCATTTGGTTAGAATTGTTAGCTTGGAAAACATTCATTTGATTAAGAGTTTGTAATAAAATTTGATGGGTTTAAGTGGTATTATTGGCATTATGTGAAGCATTGGAATTGGTAGAAGTAGTTTGGGTACCACTATGGGTATTATTCGTAGCTTGAGAAGAATTATTGGTGAGGCACTAGTAGCATGCTTTGCTTATGTGGAAAAATATGTACTAGTAGAGGGATGATAATAAGTGGCACTGAAGGCATGATTACCATGAATAGAAAATGATGCACTAGTGGAAGAACTGAGGAGAGTGGGTCTTAGAAGAGGCCCACTAGATGTAGAACCAAACATGATAGTAGATATACTAGGCATTGAGGTGGATGTAATCAAAGAGGAGGATGTCATGGTATGAGAAGGGGTCAAAAGAGAGGGAAGAGGTTGAGAATAAAATAAATTAGTGTCCTCAAATATGTGTGAAAATGTGGGAGAAGGTGAATGGGGTTCTTCAACTTGACCACTTATCATGAGATGGTAAATATTAGAAGGATATTTTTCTTGATGTTGAGGAAACTCATTGATGAAGAATATCATTTCCGGGGTAAACTCTAATTTAGGTTTATCTTTAAATGAGAAGAGAATATTACTAACTGAAGAGGAATGAGGAGTAGTCCTATGGTTTGTAGTGTGAGTGGATACATGCACATTATTTTCATCTAGGGTAAGATCCACAAGCTACTTATGAGAGAACCTATTAGGGTTGCTGAAGCTCATCATATATGTTGAATTCAACTTAGTGTTATTTTGAAATAGAAATTTCATGATGGGGGAGAAAGATCAAATGAGATTAATCTGATGCAAAGGCAAAGAGGTGGAAAGGATATAGAGTCAACAAGGTCAACTGTGTACTATAATCTAAGAGGTAAATAAGAGTATAGGGTTGACCAAGTCAACTTAGTACTACAAATAGAGTATGACACTGAACTTGATAAGGATACATGGTCAACCAAGTCAATCTAGTAATATAACCTGATTGGCAAAAAAGAGCATAGAGTCATACATGTTGACTCTGTACTATACATAGGGTAGGAAATTGAGCTAATAAGGATATAGGGTTGACCAAGTTGACTTAGTCCTATATCTTGACTGGTATAAAAGGGATACAAGTTGTATAGGTTGACTCTATATTACAAATAGGGGAAACATAGTCTATAAAAGACTGTGTCGAATAGAATAATAGTGTGTTAAAGTAAGGAAACTTTTTGAAATATAATTAAAATAAGAAATGGAAGAAAACACAAATAATTGGATCAATGTGAGTGCTCCAATTGGGGCACACAATACAAACCCTTACACCAACACTAACTAATGCAAGTTTTTATAATATAACATAAAATGATCATAGATCAAGTTGTCAAATGAAAATTAAATGCTAACTAAGTGGCTATATTGTGTGTTATTAGATTATTATAAAGTGTTGTTTTAAGTGTGATAAAGAAGTTGGATGAAAATAGGGAACTAGAAAGTAATTTATGGATGGTTTTAGGACATTTAGGCAGAAAGGGATCTGTATTGTCAATTGTATTGGCTTGGTATTGGGGACTGCTCCCTCACTTCATAATCCTAAAATGATAAAGGTGTTAGGTGCTTTGCCAATATATACCATCAACCACATGTTTATACTTATCTAGAAAAACAAGTCAACTTCCCCCTTGGTGATGAAATCCAAGTAGGTAGGCTTTGGGAATGTACATGTTAAATGCAATTTGAATATTATGTGATTTAGTAGTGTGTATAAAAAATAAAAATATTGTAATTAAATGGTAATTTGAAAAACCACTTGATTAGACTATGTGAGCTAATCTAAGCATGTAAATAATTGAAAGTGAAAGTATGAATTATTTACTAGAAAATAGTTGTTAATTTCTAAATTAAGAATGATACAGAATCAGTTTAGACAACATTATATGCAAACAATATAGAACATAGTTGATTAGGTCACTACTATTCTGTGAAAAAAAGAGTCTTTAAGAATAGAGTCGACCAGGTCAACATAGTCTTTTAGATAGAAGATAGGCTACAAAAATAAGTTGAGCAGGTTGACTTAGTTTGCTATAGGGTTACATTTTTTAATATTTTAAACTTGCACAAAACATAACTATAATTAAGTATTGAATTAATAGAGATAGAAAGAGATAAAATTTCATGGGTTGGAAGATGATTAGGATTCTAATTTTTTGACTAATTTATTTTGAATGTTACTTTTAAATTTTGCAAACTAAATCGATTGGTTCGACTTAGTTCTACAAAATCCTATGTGCTGAAGCAAGATAAGATGACTAAGTCAACCTATTTGACTTAGTTTATTGATATAGATGTTGTCTGAAGGATTAAGTTGACCTGTTTAACTTACTTCATTGATTTGAATGCTGACTAAAATACTAAGTTGACCTGTTTGACATAGTTTGTTAATTTGGATGTTGACTAAAGGATTATGTCGACCTATTCAACCTAGTTTATTGATTTGGATGCTGACTAAAAGACTAAGTCAACCTAATCAACATAGGTTATTATTTGGGACTAAATAAGAGTACTATGTTGACTTGTACAATCTAGTAACTTCTATCTGATGAAGACCTACATAAAAAGAATAGAGTTATTTTGATATGATTATGTGTTAAACCTACACATAAAAGTTAGAACTATATTGACTGGTTTGACATAGTATCACAAATATAGAAAAATAATAAAATAATAGTGATAAAAGGATGAAATAAAACCTACAAGGGTTAGATTCATGCCAGGTTCACCAAAATGTATGAAATGGGAAATGCAATAGATCTACAAATCAATCCTAGCTTGGAGACGATAAATCCTACTTACACTTCCGATTAGGGATACATTATATAATTAGGGTCATGACCGATATGTATCCACTAGACCTAATCAAGGGATCTCTTACCATAAATAATATTACAAAGGAGGTTTCAAAAGCCTCCAGTCAACCAAAACTATGCAATAACCCTAACTAGGTCCTATGTTTTCATAGTCACTAAACTAATAACAAATAAAGCAAAATCTAATCTAGTGTTCATCAAAGCTTATGGAATAAAGTGGGGGTAATAAAAATTAAAAGTAAACATTCATAGAAGACATATAATCATGTCAATGTATACAAATTCATATCTATCTACTCTTACAAAGGAGGAATAAAGTTAGGAATACTTACCATTAATGATGAACCTGCCAAGCCTCAATCTCTCCCTTGGCTAAGGTGTTTTACAAGAGGTTGTTTTGGTATGTAATAATGATAAGGATAAATCATATCTAAGATACATAACCTATCAATGCATCCAAAAGACTTCTCCACAAGATAAGATCTATATCTCCAAAAAAGGTATGAAACCCTAAGCTTGCTCCACAAGTAGAATGTTGGATAAGTAGATGCATAATATACATTAATTATTATTATCTTCATTATAAATGATGGAAATGAATGTGTTTATATAAGTGGATCTAACTCTAAACCCTTTTGAAGGTTTAGGTTGACAAGGTCGAACTAGTTGACCTAGTATTGAAATTAGTAAAAACTAATTAGGTTATGAACTATGTTGGCCATGGGTTGACCTAGTTCCTAGTAAGCTTTGTAAATAATAATACAAGGTCAATGTGGTAGACTATGTCATGTAAACTAACAAAAAGGGGTTTAGGTTAGGGAAAGGGCTAATGAATATGGTAAAAGGATAGAGAAGGGTGAAAAATATGGGGCAAAGCTTAGGGGAATGCTTTTTAGGAGATAAGTGTGTAGATAAAAAGTGGTAAAAGGAGAAAATAATCCTATGAAGCACTAATGGTCTACCCACCCCTTTCCAAATGCACCCCTTAAGGTGTGCACTCAGAGAGATTGAGACTTGATAGGTTCTTACAAGGTAAAGAGTGTCAGTAATTGATAAACATTAAAAATATTATGTGTATATATAATACTCGAGCACATACCTCAATGGAGATGTGGAGGATTAAGAGGAAATTGAGAAGACTAAGGTGGCACTTGAGTACAATAAACATGGCCATGTAATGCATATAACTAGTATTTAGGATCCCTCCCTTTAAATGGATAAAATGCTTGGATATGACCAAGCTTGGAGGTATGGATAAATGGAAAGTAGATATGGCACACTTGTATATTGCCCATTAGATAACCCTAGGGATTAAGTATAATTATTCATAGTATTTTTTAGAATAGATTGTTTAAGATACGAAGAAGGCCCACCATTTGCCTAATTAAAAATTTTCTTAGGTTGAAATCATTTTATTTTTGGTATTTGATGAGATTGATGTGCTAGAGTATACTACTGATGAGT
>JARHVA010003124.1:0-75000 GCA_037957365.1 Torreya grandis | reverse complement strand
TTAATCCCCTTTTACATACCTAAAACTATCATTACAATTGTGCCTATGGTTTCAAGTGAAGAATATATATTTATATGATTCATGTGTACATTCAGACCTAGAGATCACATAAAAACCAAAACACAAGTAGGCACACCCACATGTATTGAAACATGAGACAAAATCTATATAGATAAAATCATCAAAACCTAGAACATAGGGTTGGATGGTACTCAGAAAAGTTAATGGTAGTGACCCAATAAACTTGGATATCTAGATCATGATCCAAACATCCTATAGTCTAGTTTTATACCTTTCCTTCCACCTTCCTATAGACTCAGTCTTGAATATTAAAATAAAACACTAAGTATATATTCCATTGTTGTATTTTATATATTTATAATGTTATAGACAAAAATCAATTTCAATATTTTTATATTTATATTTGTAGTCTATTGTGTATCTGTACAATTTAAATTGATATTCATAATTTAATATTATTATGGTTAGCATTAATGTAAAATAGGGAGAAATAATTAGATTAAACTATTCATGTATGTTAGGTGGTATAGGTATATGCAAGTTTATGTGAGTCGAATGGATTCAATATATTCCTATCAGTTTTTAATTAGAAATAAAAACTTTGTTATATTTTTTATTATATCATTTAAAAGTAAGTTATGTGAGTATTTTAGCCTCTATTTTTGAATTTTTAGAGATTTATTTTTTACCTTATAAAGTTTTAATATAAATTTGTATTTTTGAGCCTAAAAGACAAGTTCTATAAATCAATGCATTATGTATGGTATATGACACCATTACATAGCATTTTTACTAGGGGAAATCCCTTTCCCTTAGATAAAAATGTTGATAAAATATTTATAGATTCATATACATATATAAAATGATTAGCACATAATATATTATAAATCATAACTTATTTAGATTTATGTTGAATATGATGACAAAAAAGTGAAGGTGATAATGAACATCATGCTTTTGTTGAACATAATGAAATGTTTTTCTTGAGTGAGGTATAACTCCTCACTCAAGATGAGAATAGAGGTTTTTGTTTAGTAAGGTAATTCCTAGTGAGGAAGAGTGTTATGGACCATTCCCATTACTATGTGGAAAATATTATAATGTGTTGCTATTCATGCATATGACTTGAAAAACACACTTAGGCACTAAAAGTGAATTATGGAATTAGGAATAGGGTAAAAAATTGTCATAGAATATTTTATTAAAATTTTATTATGATTTGAAATCAGGTCATAATTAGTAGAGGGTTGATTGTGTACATGTCACAATTTATAGAGGTCAATTTTGTTTACTAATTTTTTATTTTTGGCCTATTATGTCCTCTATTATTTTTTAGGATCTATAAATTTGAGACCCATGAATAGATTAATATTGATATACAATATGTCATTACTTCACTGATTTCATAGGAATAACACTCTAAAGTTTCTCTCATTTAATCTTATTTCTTGATTTGATCCTGAGATGTATGCATATATATTGTGTGTGAAATTTAGCTCTCTTAAGAAACCTCTTGAAGAGATACAACTAAAAATTTCTCATGCTTGGAATTATGTATCTATGTATATGTAGTTTTTTTATATTTAAATATATCCCAATGAGATATAGGACTTCACCTCTTCTCCCTCAATAATTGAATGCAACTATAAGCTTTGATATAACATTTTTTTGGTATAAGTTTTGATGGCATAAGTATTGTAGTGATGGTGATGTACTATAGGATCAATGAGTGGAATCCTTGGTTAAATGTGTAAAAATATATATAATTATTTTTTATTGTGTGTGATAAAAATAGATAGTAAGATATCCATTTAAAAGAGATAAATTTGAATATAAGATGATTAGAAGAGATCTTGATGTTGAAAACTGATAGATATGAAGTATATCAATATATATATATATATATATATATATATATATATATATATATATATATATATATATATATATATATATATATATATATATGTATGTATGTATGTATGTATGTATGAATTAAGTAAAATTAAAATCTAACAAAGTTTCCTTAAAATATATAAATTTAGACAAATTGACTAAGTATTGACATGCATGATAGAGATGTATTGGAAAAGGGTCTTGCACCAAAATTTTGTGTCTTCATAATAGCCCACTTTGATGTGTGTGCACTTAAATACATTCATGCATACAATTAAAATAAAATTTAAGAACATACTTTACCTTACCTAAAGGATGTAAGGATTAATAATTTTTATGCTTTGGATAGGCTTCACCCACATCTTGCTAAATTTAGTGAATCTAGAATATACTTGCAAAAATTCACAAATACATGAAAGTAGTCATTGTCTAAATAAATTATTGTGAATATAGTCAAATTAAATATAAACTTAGTAAAATATCATAGGAATGAATACACATAATGATATGTGAAATATGCTATCACTCCTAAGAATCTCTTGGGTACAGAAACATAAAACTAAATTCCAAGTGATAAGGGATGTGCATGATTAAAAAGCTACATTTCTTCACCATGGAAGCCTATATTTGGATGTATTCCTCCATTTTAAAGGTGAGGCATTGGTAGTTGATCTTGAAATCACTTATCTCAAAATAAAGAGTCATATGCATCATGTGTTATCATAGACATATACATTTTAAAATTGTTATAATCTTTTTAAAAATATTTATAAACACACATATGCAACTATATAAATATAGCATAATGTAAATCTTGATACGAATATGAAATATCATGTGATTTTGAGATGTTGAGGGGAAAGAATTATTTTATTATATAACATGGCAAGGGGATAAAGTTATATCCCAATGTGATAGTACATGGTAGTGCTCAACTATTCGTAGTACACCACATGACTAGGTTCAATATGATAATGTAGGTCATGGTATAATAAATATAATATCAATAGGAACATAGGTGTATTAAGATTCATATGTGTAAGATATATATTATAAACTATAGGAGATAAATAATGGTATGATGCCCCTAATGGCATAACAAAGGTATATATAGTATTAGTGACTCTCATGAGATAAACAAGATTATTATACCCCAATTGACATGATAAGGTAGGGACAAATGATATGCCTCATTGTATCGATGTGCCTCTAGGATGGTATGATATGGTAGTAAAACACATAAATTAAATTAGCAGTATGCCACAATAGATGCATGGTAAGGACCATGAAAAAATAGGCAACATGCATAGTATAATATAAATCATGGCATACATAATATAAAACATGGAACTAATCATAATATAGACAATGTAATCATACATAGTTAGGAAATTACACACATAATAAGCAAACACCAAATGATACATTTGATCCATAAGTAATCATGACATAACATGATGAGTAAAGGATCATATATTGACAACACAAGACAACACATTGACCAGAAACATGTTTAACCATAAAAAAGTACAAGTGCACACATGTAGGATATTGAACAATCATATGAAATAAAGATAACACATAATGTGTACATGTAACACATAATATATAGGAAAAAATATATTTATAGATAATGTAGGTGAATCTACATGATAAATGGAAATTGTGAAATATGACACCTAAGAGCCAAAATAAGAGACCCCCCCAAGTATAAGGCAAACCACCACTATAAAAATTCCATTAGGTGTGGGTGTAAATGTATCTACATAAAATATATAATACCTTAATAATTTTTAACCTATATATCATGCATCTTACCCACTAAAATAATACATTGATAAACAAGTGTGTAACATGTATATACAAACTTATAGCATAGTAATATAAGTATGATATATATCCATAAAAGAAGATACAATCAATTACTTTTTTGAGATTTTATATTTTCTAATGTTATTAGATTTGAATATGATTTTATATAAAAATGTGATCACATAAGGAGGAATCCAAAGGTTATAAGCAAGGAAAACTCAATCAAGTGAGAATTAAATTCAAAGGGATAAGTAAGGAGGAGACAAGGAAGTACAACAAATTAACCAAAGGGTGAAAATCCAAAATAAAGAATATTAGGATTCCAAACAACCTATAGATTCCCTCAAAAATTATTTCATGATAGGATAGAAGACCTCAATATTTATGATGTCATCATTTAGAACTCTATGCAAGTGCTTAGAATGGGATGAACAATCGAGGCAAGAGAGCCAACACAAAGTAGAAAATAATATAGACCAAGGGGATAGAAGAATGTAAATCCAAGGGAAGGAAAGATCATAAATGTATAAAATAAAAATGAGGCAAGTAATAATCTCAAGGGAAGGAGGCACATAAAATGAAAAACATATAAAATATAGATGTAAAAGTAAACTATGGATAATATGATGTATTAATGAAGTGCAAGACAAAGGCTAGAAGTGATAATAGATGATCCAAATAAAAATATGTGGTCCTAGATTTGGGTATTTAGATGCATCACAAAAACTATCAACAAAAGTAACACAAGTTGTTGGATCAATTATGAAATCATGAGTTGTGTGGTATCTTGAATCATCATCACTAAGATAATCATTGTGGGAATGGGATATAAGATCCACCCAAGCATTTTATAAATAAGTACACACATTAGGTCATATATTTATTTATATATTTTAACTCTTTGAAAGTGTTTTAGAAAACATGTACATAAAAGGTTTAGATAAACTAGATTAGGATGTGGATAGCTAGGTATTATATCTCTTGATGGTGTAATTATACAATTTATGTTGATGGTTTATTTGGAACACTAACTGAGACATGATTATCACTAAAATAGCCTCTCCTAAAAATAGATTTGAATATCTCCCTAAGATCTATATCTACCAGGCCACGATGTACTAGGTAACCTAGTTGCTCAATGTGAAAATGTCTAATTTAAGGATCCTTGTGGGTTCAAATTTAAATGTTGTTTTTTAACTTTAAAATGTAGAAGGAAATGTAAATTTTTCATTAATTTTGTAGAGTAGGGTTTTTAATTTGTTTCATAAAACAACAAACCATGCATATATAATTTCCCAAGTAAATTGACATTTTGAGATTTAAATGAAATAACTGCAATATATTTTTTACATGTTCATTGCATTATATTTCATAATACATAAATGGAAATATAATGATATTATAATATATATAAATCAATCAAATTAGATTGCATCTAGATTTTATTTTATCCTTAGGTTAACAAATGTATAAAAAACAACAAAAGAGAGGAGAAAAGAGAGAAAATTATTGTTAAAATTAAGACAAATTCATTTTGCTTGATTGAATGCACCCATGAAATTAATCTCCCACCTAAAATTCATATGTACAACTAACAATGAAAATTATGCAATAGTCTAAGGATTAAGAAGATAAGAATAAATATAACATATCTACTATTTTCACACATTATAAAATGAAAACAAATTTCCACAACTTCAATCAATAATTATTTCTTTGAATAACACAATGTTTGAGAAATTATAATCAATTGAGTACAAAATCCTCCATCACAACAAGGCTCAATAAGATGAGGGATACAATACACTACTAAATCATGAAAATTTAATTTAAAAAAAGAGATATGGTTTAGAATATCCTCATAGAATCAACAAAGAGCCATACCTCCAAAATGGCTTTAGGATGGCTATTAGTAGAAATCGTCATCACATAAGGGAAGGCCATTTATCTCCAAAATGTAGCTGCAATATTTAGTGAATCCACTAAACTCTTCTCCCCTCAAAATGTTATGCCTAATTTCACTTTCACTATAAAAAACCAAAAAACAAGTTAAAAATAATCAAAAAGTGAAAATAGAAGTAACTAAATACATTAAAATATGCATTTAAAACTCATCTTGAAAGGAAAATGTTGATAGTTTTTAAATGATACACATTCTTAAAACATATATTACACCATCATGTTCGGTCTAGAACCATCTTCCTAGTACCATAGATGGATCAAAAAATGGACCTATGAGTGAAATGTTATCGTCAAAAAACTAATGAGGGATCAAGATGGTCTGCTAGACCTATTCAAGATTTGGTCATTGGATAGGTATGCACTTTTTTAAATATACATATATATTTAAATTAATAAATTTTTTATCTTGGACATAAAACTTCAAAATCCCATTTTTTCAAAACTCATTTTCATTCATTCAAAGTCATGGTGAGCCCCTAGTTATATTTAGAATCAAAACCCTACATTGCAATGTTTATTGCATTGTTAGAGTTTTACATTAAAAATATGATTTAGAATGTCAATTTACTTTAGATTGCATAGAAAGGTGATCTCTTAGTAACGGTTAGGCTTCAAATATCATAATTCATTATAAGCCAAGATCGATGAGTTCATCCAATGCCTTAGTCAAGATTTAAAAACCTGCCTAACATCTTTTATAACTCAATGAAGAACTACATGGAAATTAGTAAAAAAGGAACACATTGCATGGATGGAACTCAATAAACAACTTGCATTATAATTTAGGATTAGGAGCCCATTTTTCATTACATATAACTTAGATGCAACCTATCGAATTGGTTGAATTAAAAATCCTAACTATCACTACATTATTCCTCTTTTTAACATGACCGAATCAGATATCAAACTCTACTTTACATTATAAATCTGGATCACTAAATTAAGAGGAAAAACCAACCCAATTTTAATTAAAATTTGTTACAATGCAAACTTAGACCCACTCAAACTAATTATTTTACTAACACTATGATGACTTAGCTTGAAATGTCAAGGTCTTGAGCAAAAATTTAAATCAACCTAACACTAAAGAAGCCATTAAACAAAATTCATAGACATAATCAGAATTAAAACTTTGATTAGGTCTACAACAACATAAAATGTAAAATGAATACCAAATTGGGAATAAAGGTTTGAAATGCAAAATAAAAGTCATTTTTTTAAATTTCAAAGACCTAACCAAAGATTCAAAGTCCAATTATAACTATAGGAAAACAAGGAGCTATAGTAGACCTAACTAGGAATTTTGACAATATTTTAAAATGCAAATATCAAAGTTAAAACTGTATTTTTAGACCAAGTTTCTTAAAATAAATTTTCTCACATGGACTTTTTATTCTAAAAAAAAGGAGTTCATGACCCAAATCAACATGTAAAATGAGATAACCCATGGGAGTAACTTTAAATATCTAAGACCAACTCACTCATAAAAAAACATGAGACCAAAACATAAATATAAAAATAGGCACCATGATTCTTGGAGTATTAGGTCATGTTGTGCAAGAAACAACAAATGGTGACTCTATTGGAAAATACTCTTGAATATTTTGGAATGAAATAAATGTGTCTACAAATATAGAATATCTAGACAAGGTAACACATATAACTTGAATGGATTTTAGGAGAGGAAAATAAAGGAACAAATAAAATACCAAATATGATATTCTCATTAAGTTTATGTATGAAACTGAGTTCTTTATCATTTTATCGAACATACAAGGACTAACTACTACAACCTAAACCATTGGGCTAGTAAATTATACCCTAAGAATATTTTCTTAGACATTACTCCGCTACCAACCACACATCCATAGCCATGATGGGTATGTATCTGATCATAATCAAGGACTTACTTTACTCCTAGTTGGGTGTCCATAGCCCCCATAGAGGTTTCTTGAATCACCTAGAAATTGAGGTTTTCTAAAAATTTATTTTATTTTCTTTTCATTTTATTTTATTTATATAATTTTAATGTTTGAATTATGGGTTGGGGACCACCATGGCAAATAGAAGGAAAAATTATATATTTCTCACCCCAGATCTCAACTGCGAAAATTAGTTCAATAGGTCTAGAAATTATTAAAATATGAAAAATAATTGTGTGGTATTTAAATAATATCTACAAAGATCAAATATTTTACCTAAACTTTCCCAAACATGAAAAAATTTATAACACACATGACAACACAAGATTTTGAATCCAAACTTGTAAACAAAATATTAAGCCACAAACTACTCAGAGTACTAAAGCACCAAAACATTATTCTCATTACTTACCTACAAATCTCTATTCCTTATTTTAAATATCAATGAGGTACCCACATGTGAAAAATAAGTAAAGACAAATGGCAAGTCATAACTAATGGAAAAAAGAGATAAACAACAAAGATATCAAAAATCAAATATAAATTATGTACAGAACCCTAACAAGCTAATTCAATCTTGAAAGTAGTGTTTGAGTAACTACCCATTGATATTAAATGGGACATAATTACTAGTTACACACATGAGATGTAATGCATTCTTTCTTAGGATTTTAAAAATTTAGTAGGGACCTAACCATAAGGAAACCAAATTTCCATGTTTTCCCTTTTTATCATGAAAATTGTTCTAGAGGACTAAATGAGAGATCAAATTTGATTTTAATTTGGATCATTTATAAAACCAACATTTAGTGACATCTTGGTGTTTAATAAAGTGCAATAGGGTTGTACCACATTTTTCCTCTAGTTGTATTAGATTCATGAGTTAAGCCTTGATTTTATCATGTATTTCTAGGTAATCTATCATGAACTTCAAGGTTGGGTTTCTCATATTCATAGGAAAGATAGGATCTTGGATATAGATAAGGTGATGTGAAGAAATGCCCAAGGATTATTTAATATTTGTTCTATTAGACCATAGTACAAATTTCAATATGTTGTATCATTCCCTAGGGTTCTTGTCAAATGTCCTTTCAATCACATCCATCATATTATTGTTTGGTAAATCAACTACCTTTTTAACTTGTAGATAATAATTAGATGGTAACTTAAGGATTAATTTATTATTATATGCCCATTCAATAAATTTTAGTGAAAATAAGGAAAGGCTATTATCATATATTAGAGTCAACAACATCCCAAACCTAGTGACAATGTGTTCCTATATAAAGTTGATCATAACATAGATTATGTAGCTCTTAAATTAATGCATATTGGTCCACCATGTGTAATATTTAGTTTTTGTCATAATTAATTTGTATCCCATTGACAAGTTAGTTTTGATGGATCCAAAAACTTATAGCCCATAGTTTGTAAAAATCCAGACCTTAATAAATGTTTGAAATGTCACGGTAAGGTTGTGTTATATATGTATAGAAAGTTAATAGGTTTTATAATTTATAATTTTACCCTAAGGATGTCTACTCTATCATACTTCAATTTGATGTAACATGTAAACATTTCTTAGGCTGTGGGTGACCTATGGGAGAGATGAGTCTCTAAATTTGAAAGGCTAGTTCCCTTGAATAACACCTATAGCTAACCAATAATATACTTTATTTCAAGTAAAAGGAATAAAATAATAATAACACTATTATAATATAGGTGATTCACTAAGGTGTATCCCATAAACTTACCTAAACTTGCATTATGAAAGATAATTCACAAAATTGATCCTAACATCCAAGGTTTTCCTAACAAAAGTGTTTCAATATGAAGGTTAAATGTAATGTGTTTCTCAAGGTATATTATTATTAGTTCTGATCATAGACACTAATATATTTATTTACACTTAAATACACATACAAAAAACCATTTAGACTTCATATGACCTGATATAAGTCAAATTACTTACACCAAGCATGAAAGAGTGAGATGAACACAAGGAAATATGACCTTCACTTGATATTAACTACGAATTAATTTACACACTTAAAAAAAAATTTGAGAAATCAAAACTAGTTCTAAATATTTTATTCAAAGTCAAAATTAGTAGTCATTTTAGGTGGGTTTCACCATACCAACTATGGATAGTTTACGAAGCCAAAAGGGGTTGTTTATATAGAGAATTAGGAAGAGAGAGAGGAAAATAGTAAGAGGAGACTTAAAAGTGTCCACCATGAGTTAAAAAACAAGGATTTATATAAAAATAATAAATAGACTTCCAAATCCATGTGTCTATCCTCTAAAGATACTCCAATCCTCCAAGTGGCATAGGAGTTAGAAATAAGATTGACACCTTAATGATCTTCTTTAAAAATTTCCCTTCCTTACATAAGAAGAGTGAAAATTGGACTTTTAAACTATAAATTAGCCATTAAATACTCTTATAAAACTTATTTAATGCCTATAATTCATTAATAAACTCTTCTAATCTAACATTCTAGTAGCAATCATCATTCATATGTATAGTTATCTAGAAATTCCTCATTTCCCATGCCTAGCTTTTTCCAAGTGGCTCAAAAATTGAGTTAATCCTATATAAGGAACTATATATTAATAGATGGTATTATAATATCTTATCAGACATGACATAATACATTTTTATTTTTGTAACAACTACCAAGACTCCATTTTGCTCCTCAAGCTCTCATTAGGCCTATTTTCTTTGTAGCCCTAAAATCATGTAAACCTCCTTGTGTAGGAAAGTGTATGGATGTTAATGAAAAAATAATTGCATATTTGAGGACCCATTATGTGTTTAAATATCCATGCAAAGTTTCAAGTTTTGAGAGTTAGTGGAAGTGCCTTGTTTTTGCCTTTCTCTCCCCTTAATTAGGCCTCCTTACCTAAAACCCTATTTTTATACTCCATACCTCTACCACACATGTGAAATAATCAAAAAGAGTATGATTAAATTTAACTAGTATATAAACAATCTCCATGACAAATTTAAGGCCCTAAGACCTTGTGGAAGTGTGAGAACCATGAAATGGCCTTGCCACCTAGTCTCATTTTAGGCTTGTTTGAGACTGCCTTGGAAAACAAGCTTTTTTTAATCACTTATAGCACATATTGTTCATAATTATTGACTTTAAAGGATTAAATACATCTCAAGTGACCTCATATAATGGGTGGAAATTTTTTCTTTTCTCAAAAGCCTTACAAAAGACCAAAACCCATGTAAAATAGTGCATTTATTATAGTTTATACAACTACAAGTATAGGCAAAGTAATCATGGAGAATCTACTTGGAACAATAAAAAACATCTAGGATGTTTTATGGGTATACCATGTCATCTCATGTTCTTTATAAGTTCATTTCTCTTGACTAGTCATTATTAGGGTTTTAAGAGGGTTTAGAGTGGCTTAGGTTCTTACGAATTATTCATAAAGAACATATAATATTTCTCTCTCATAATGCCACAATATTTTAGTTAGGGGAACCCTACATCATATACAAACAAAAATTTGTCTCATGAAAAATCTCATGAAATTTCTAAGTGAAATATGGTGTCTCTCGAGTTATAAGTAGGCCATTAAAGAGGGGTCTGAGCTCTTGAGATTTGTTCATGAAGGTGGTGGGTATAATCCATAAAATAAAAACAACAAAATTAAGTGTGAATACATAAATACCATACCTAAAACCCACATATATCCTTATATTATCTTAAGGTTACAAATATTGAGAGAACACCAACATTTGGATGACAACCATGCTTGAAGGTATCTCGAAGTGGTCTTAAGGCCAAAAATGACACTTTTATTGATTTTCTCTGATTTTGATGATTATTTAAAGTATTTATTGTCATATTTAAAATATAAAAACATTATAACGATACCTATAACTCCAAAAAACGTTTTGTCCATGAATATATTTTATGGTAAGTACATGGTATTAAGCTTGTTAGACTTAAACATGATCTTATCTTCATTCAATTATTGTTATTGGGTCAGAAGGTTTATTTTAAATATTTAATCATTATGAAACCATTATCAAATTGTTTAATCACCTCTAAAACCCTAAACAAACTCTTACCTCTCTCTATACTAATAAAACTTCTCATGAACTTAGCAGGCCTATGTATACGCATTTGACTATGTGGGCATAATTTAGAGTTTTATAGGCAGTCAAATCTATTAAAATTTATTAATTATTTAGATTATTTTTATTTTAATGGTTATTAAAACCTACTTATCACTTCACCCTAACTCCCATATCACTGACTGTGGGTGTTAAATCTTCTTAATCTTATAACCAACCTTCTACTCTTAGCAACCTATAGGTAGTCTTTAAGGTAGTTTAACTGAATTCTTTGTTTAAGACCCTAATTTCACACCAATGATCATATAAATTAATATTTAATTTATTTTATGATCCCAATTAGGCTCCAAGGTCATTTTATACACCTTTCCCTTCAGTCTCCAAGTAGTAATGCTTTGAGAAGGGTAACATGCCAATATAACTAATGATAGTGCTATTGTGTTTTGCCCTCAAAGGGAGTTATTTGAGAATTTGGCCACCTATGAGAGTATGTAATATACCCCATAGAGATCTTGGGTCACTTTTTTTTGATTGGTTAAGCCACTTGATTCCTCCTTCACAAGATACACAATCAACTAACTAGACATTTAGGCATGGTTGTAGATGACCATCAAATATGGAGGCCTTTGTACAAGGTAATTATCCTCTACGAAGTTATATTTTACATTTTCATATGCTCCCTAGGTACTTATAACCATTTAATATCTAGGTGAAGTCAAATATTCATTGAGAACCTTTGATCCTTCTCTAGTTCCATGACTAGTTGTAAGTAATCATCTTAAGGTTTTAGGTCTTCTTTTGACATTTGACACTATAGTTTCTGAGTAAATTCACCAGGATTCTAAATGCATTGAACACCTATCCAACTATCAATTCTTCTTATCCTATTAACCTCCTCCATATATTGAGATTGACATTAGGTCTATGGTATGTGAAATGACATTTTTCAAATCATCTAGACTTTATAGGCTTTCTTTATGAGATGCTACCTTGTGAGGCAAATTCATCATTAAAAGATATTAAGGTGACTTTTCCCATATTGATAACATTCATCAGATCTCTTTCTCACCCCTAAATTTAGACCAAATAAATAATCTTCATTTGGTTAAGTAGGTAGCTTTAGCATCATTTGGTTTAGTTTATGAAAAGTTTGAGTGACCCCTATTTGGTTATCTCTCTAACTCAATTTTTCAAGTTTATTGGACACCATATGACCTCTTGAAATTATTCATATCATTTACCAAAATATATTCTCACCATTGTGCCTTGTATCCTCTTAAAAGTTCACTATGTACACCAACCTGTGGGTCTACTTATTCCCATTTGAGACTTCTGAGGACTAATCCTCTTGAATATTTGTTTTAGATTGTATCACTCTAATTATCTTTTCAAGAAGTATGTGTAATTCCAACTATATATCAAGTCTTCTCAAATTTTCCTTTTTTAGATGCATGTGATTGAGTATACATTGGTTCATCATAGGGATTTATATGTGAGAATTGGGATTTATTCATTCAATCATACATTGTTGTTGATATTAAATGGAATCACTCAGATTTGAATGAGCATCAAAGATATCAAGGTAGAGCTAAATGTTTTCAAGACACCTCTAACATATAATGAATGTCTACTTGTAGGATTATAGGCCTAGGTGTGATTGAAACAATTTATTGTTGGACTAATCACCAACATCCCCCTTAGGGATTTATGACATGGACTAATAGCCTCCCATGGGTACTTATCTGGTGTTTGTATTAGACATTAATAGGTCAGCCTTTTAGCACAATGGCAAACATTCCTTTCTAACAATTGGTATCAAGCCATGGTCATAGGTTTGAATCCCCTTAGGTAAACCTGAGGGGGAGATTATTGGACTAATAAATAGCATCCCCCTTAGGGATTTGAGACATGGACTAACAGCCTCCCATGGGTACTTATCTAGTGTTTGTATCAGGCGTTAATAGGTTGACCTTTTGGCGCAACAACAAGAATTCCTTTCTAACATTTATGACTCCTATTTGAGGGTATAATTAGACTATTATCTTCATTATCCCATAATTCCAATGGTAAAATTGTGTCTTAAAACCTTATACTATGATTTCTTATTGATATTTGAGCCAAATTTGGTAATCAAACATGTAAAGGATTGTTCATACATTGAAAATGTTTCCAAAGACCAAGATACTTAAATATTATGGACAAGAATCACATATTATGGGAATAAAAAATGAATTATATAAATTTTAGGGATATTAAATTAATTATGAATCACTTAAGAACCTCTTAGAGTGATAACAACTCAAGTAAATCAAAACACTTGTAGCAAGAGTGATTGAACACCTTATACTTGAGGCACTTTTATTATTTAATGAATGCACTTGAAAAGATTGAGTTTCTTAATGAAACCCACATTGAAAGGATATATTTTAACTCTAAAAACACACATAAAAATCACTCTTCTCCATCAAATTTTGAAGTGGAGAAATAGGAACAAAATTAGACCCTGTTTGGATGGACAAGGCATAGTGACCTATTGTCACTCTTAGAAATTATCATAAAGGATGGGACATAAATATAAAAAAAATTAAACTAATTTAAATCTTATTAAGACCCATAATAGTGGATAAAATTTCATCTCACAACTCTCTTTATCCTGGCTATACCATCCACTTGAATTTTTCCTTTCTAAGTTTGTGAAGGCAATGATGGAGGAGAGAGAATGTATGAAGCATTTATAAAACTTGAAACTTCATAAAAATATGTAATATGACTTCTAGAATCCCAAGGGACACTTTTAAACCATTTTTGCCTATAAGTATATCTTTCAAGTCCATACAAGTGCCCAAAAGTGCTTGTAAAGAGGTAGTTTACTTAATTTAGGCATTGAACTATATATTTTGTTAGTTTATAAACATCCCTAAACAATATATAACATCGGGTACATTGGTAAACCTTATTAATATGTTTTAATTTTAATATGATACATACAACTCCTCCAAATAGGCCAAAAGATAACCAAAATGACATTTTAGCACATAAGAACATAATAAAAGGTTGATACATGATAATAACCTTCAATACACATTAGTAACATTTTATAGTGACTCTAAACCATGAAAAACTTTTGACCACACTTAAAAATTCTAGGACATCATAAATGAACCCTAAGACTAGACAAGTACACATGATATAAAACTTTGGACAAGGCTAGACAAGGACAAATATGACCACATGGAGAAGATTTAAGAAAATTTAATTCCATAAAAAGACCAAATAAAATCTTTGATAATCCCATGAAAATTTTCAACCTATAAGGGTTGACCACTTTTAACTTGAGGTCAAAATTTTGTCAATAAATTGGTGATTCATAGGGGTAACATGCCTAAAATTTTAATGAATTAGGGGCCTTATCCTCCCATTAGGAAATTGAATCCCTTTTATGCTAAAATATAAAACTAGCTTGACTTATAAAAAAATTAGACTCACACCAGACCACACAACAAGAAGTAAACATATTATGCCAAAGGCATTTAGGGAAAATAAATTAAAAACTCATGCCAGAACAATGTGCTGAGCACTTATGGAAAACAAAAACACCTAACCTATGTACAAACACTAAAATAACCTTAGTATAAATGATTAAAATGTATCCCATTGATTGGGATGCTTAGTACTTCTCCATCAAGTCTTGATAGCTTAAAGGCATTGTGTTCTTTATAACCAATGATCAAATAGGGACCACTTCACAATGTATCAATTTTTTTGTGTTTACCAAGGTTGGACCTATCTTCATCCCACTTTAGAACAAGGTCACCTTATTGAAACTTTCTTGCACTATATCTCCTATTAAAAAAAATCTTTGTTTGATCTTGATGATGTTCCAAAGTATGCATGGATTTATACCTCTTCTCTTATAGTAATATCAATTCTACCATCCTTACCTCAATAGGATTATTTTTTTATGAATTTTAACTGAAGTGATAAATCTAAAGTAGGTAGCTCAAGATAAATAGGCATTTTTTATTATCTACCATACACAAGCATGTATGGTGAATTACCTACAACTCTCTTAAGGGTGACTTTACCAGTCCATAAGGCTATATTTAACTTTGTATATCAAGACCTCTGATTATCATCAACCATCCTATTGATAATCTTTAATAAAACTCTTATCTATAGATTCTACAAGCCCATTCCCTTAGGAGTCGTAATTAGAAGAGGTACTTATATATATCATGTGATCATTTACCCATTCACTTTCCCTTGTACCTATTAATGACAATGCATTATCAGATATAATGGTTGATTGTGCTCAAAACCTACTCACCATACCCTCATAAAATTCAAGGATTGATTTTTCATTAGATTTTTTAAGGGTTACTACCTCTACCTATTGTAGTGGAAAGTATGAATTTCTTATAGTAGTGCCCATTACTCTTAGTAACTTGCCCTACTAGTTTGGCATTTTAAGATAACTAGGTGCAAGGATTTTAGTAGTAGGTTAGGTGAAACATTTAGTGCATCTCTACATCAACATATAATTCAACTAAGGTGAAAACCTTGAGCACTCACCTAAAGTGTAGTGATGAAAGGATCAAGGCCTACATTGGGATAGTTGGAACATGGCACAACTTTGGTTTGGTCAATGGGGTATGTCATGGGGATTAATCAACTCGAGGTTGTTTCAATGATTAGATTAATGGTAACTTGATGAGTTTAGAGTTTAATTATTCATCATAGAAACTCACATTTAGTCTTACAGTTGATCAGGCACTAACTGGGTCAAGATGTCTAGGTGACATTCTCATATTTTCTTGAGCTACTTGGTTCCTTTATTTTGATAGGGTCAGGTTCATTTGGCACTTAGAACATGTTGGGTCATTACTAACTATGGATTATCATGCATCACAATGGTCAACTAGAATTGGCTCCACAAATCCTCACATGACTTATCTAATAACCACTTATACTAACATAGAATATATATATCAAAACCATATTCAATTCTTAAAGATTATACCAGAGGGGGTATTCAACACATATTTCTTACAAACGATTAGTTTCATTTGTATTTCAAAATGATAGTTATAATATCAATTTGGGCCTTAGCCTAACATGATATCTTCATGTCTAGTAACTCACAAGTGAGTTCTAACTAATAAAGGTTTGGTCTACCATCAATAAACATAAGCCATCCTAGTTTGTATTTTAATTACATATGTGTCGGTCTTCACTATGCCACTTCTTTGTCATCATCATTTTTATTTCTCTCCTCCCCCTTTTTCTCTAGGAGGTTGATTATTTAAATAGGTGTTATCCACCCCTCTGGCTAACTAGGTAGGCATGTACCGATGGAAGGTTAGGTGGTGGTAGTTCACCTATTTATTCCACCATTCATACTTCCATGCTCCTCAAGCCCTGAGCCATCGTATGTAGGACTAGGTAGGTAAGCCTCAAGGTTTATGATGATATTAAACTCTTGGATTTATGAATCTACCACCATGTTCATACTTTAAGAGTCATCCATCCAAAATTTGTGTGAGAAGTAACTTCTTGGCCAACTGGTGTAAGTATTTTTGGGATTCCTCTAGCTAGCATAAACAAGACAAAACCCAAGTAATTATTACACAAGATTGCCTCATACCTAGTTTTTCCATGTTGGTGTGAGAACACTACTTAGGGAAAAAGGGTGCCAAAATTTACCCCATACAAAATTCTAGTCCACCCCAAACTAGTTGATTAGCCTCTAGACATGTAAAACTTAGGTGCATCTTTTTCTAGTCTTTCTCAGAATATCTCAAAGCCCTGGACTACATTCTTAACTTCCTCAATGGTGCCATTTTCTAAGGTGGATGCTACCTTAAAATGGGCACATCCACACCTTCTATTTACCTTCTATAGGCCTTGAGTATTTCTTTGTCACTTTTGAATACACCTTCCAAAATTTCACCTTGCCCACTTGTGCTTGTATAGAATTCACAAAAGAATTCTTGCTCCTATGTCTTCAACTAAGAGCTTAGGTTGTTTAATTTTGTCATAATTTGTGTATTCTCACTTCTATTGACCACAACATCCTATTATACTAAGGCCTCTTTTTCATCCTTTTTTTTCTTCAGGTGCACATCAATGACTTTGGACTAGTTGATGAATTTAAAGAATATTGCATTTGCCTCTTATATTCATGCCTTTAGTTGGCCAAAGAGCTCTTAAATCCTTTCAAGCTTCCCACTCAACTCCATTCTAAGGTTATCTCAAGGGTCTTTTAGGTCTTCCTACACCAACTTCATCCTTGAGATCATTTGTTCAACTAAGGTGTAAACTTGGTCTATTTCATTCATTCCTTTAGAGCTTATGTTGTCCAGGAGGGAAGGTTCCACCTCTTCGATGCATTGAGAAAGATATTGGAGCTTTGACTTGCCTCTTCATTTTCTATTTTCTTTTAGTTTTTTGCTCAAACACCATTAATGATGTTCTTACGAGCCATAGAAGATGCCATCTTGATCAAGGCATTAGAAAAGTGCATGGGTTTTATGTCTCTAGGATTAAGGAGTTTATAAGAGTACCCTCTCTCTAGCTTTAGGGGTTCTCTAATTTATTTTTTTATAACTTTGAACTTAGGTTCATCCATGAAGCAATTGAGTGCCCAAGATACTAGTGGCACATCATTCTAGTTGTAGCCTTCTAAGGCATGCATTCTTATAAATAGTAGTCATCCTCCTTAAATCCCTCTTATGCCCACCCCCTATTCCTAAGTGTATTACTTTATTTTTCCACCATGTCTTCTTCCCAGCTAGAGTCCAAGCTGGGTACTTCTTCATCTCCAATTTCTTCTTCATCTTCACCATCTCCTTCTTCCTCTTCCCTTATTTCTTTGTCTCCTCCTTTTTCTTCTCATTTTTCTATTTACTATTGTTTGAGTCCATTATTACCTCTTATATTCCTAGGCACCCCTTCAAAAAATGGGTGTGCCTACTATGTAGCTTCCTCTACTATCTTGGTGGAGGCACTAGGTTCCTCTTCTGTTTCTTTTTGTCTATGCTCCATACCAATGGCATCTTTCTCCTTTTTAGCCTTCCTTTACATGGTGTACTTTTCTTCACGAGCTCTGATCTTAGTGGCCTTAATTTTTTCAATGTCATCCTGGGACATATAACTCTCTCTCATATTTATACACTTCTAATCTAATTTTAGCATTGCCTTAATTCCTTGTTGATTTAGGCCTATGGCCTCCTATTTGTGCCTTAGCTCTTCATCTATTGGCACACTAGATGGGGTAGCCTTAACCCCTTTTTATTCATGGTTACTTTCCTTTGCCTTCACCAGGTACTCCACTCATTTCATTACTTTGACCTCCATCATCTCGATCACCTCCATTTACACCCATACCATAGCCATCTCCTCCTTCTATTCTTTCAACTCCTGCACCTATGCCTTCTAAATTTATACCTGGTCAAAGGTCTTTATCTTGAGCTTATTGTTATCTAACTTAGGTTGAGGGCATGGAGAGGGGGTATATTCCTCATGGGACCCCTCCTTCACAATATATGTGCCTATCCCCCTTTATCCTTCCTATAAATACTTTGGATCTTCTTTAGATATAACTATTATAGGTATAGAAGAGGAGGGCTTTTCCCTTTTTGGTAGCTCTGAGGCAGACACTTCTCCTTCTAAGGTTATCTTCCTTTATAGGTGCATCTAAATTTCCTCCAAGGTTTTCCCCTTTTTTATTAGGGGGATCTTCACTTACGTTAAGAATTAGGGTCCCCTTTTTTCCTATTCAAACTAGAGGGTTAGTGCTACCTTCCACATTAGATGCTTGAACCACCTTCTTCCTTAGCTTCATCTCATAGTAGAACATATAGATGTAGCCGGCTATTGATATTATGAGGATAGGAGTGATATTGGGGCTGTCCAATTCCTCCTCATCATCTTTGGTGGATTTCATTTTGGTGCAGACAAATTAGCACCTAAGTCTACACCTCTCCATGTCCAGTTCTCCAACTAGGATTTTTATCTGTTACACATTAGGAATCCATTGTAGTGCCTTACTGAAGTATTTTGCTAAAAAGGCATAAGGTAGTTTTAGCCACCCAAACCTTGTGCCATCTTTTAGTGATAAGTTCACTACACAATAGTAGTTCATCATGGCAAAAGTCATTTTCTAGAAAAAAACTCTTTGGTAACCCTTGAGGAATATACCATTCAAGTCCAAAGCCTTCTATGGATCAGGAACACCACTTCATTACCCATGCTTTATAATTTGTGATAGTAGAGGAAAGGTAGGTGAATTCTTATTATTTGTACATCAAATATACATGATGATCTAGAAAACCCCATAAGTTATTTACCTTACCATCTAGAATTCCTATCTCCTCCATGATGGTGAGGATGAGGATGGATCCCCACCTAAGATTTCCCTTGGAGGTGTGGCATTCAATGACATTTTTCATGAATTCATTTGATATGAATTTTGGTATATTGAGTTGGACCCATTGTACCATATGGTATGCGATGCATAAGTAGGTATTAGACACATCGATCCACCACCCTCCTAGACATAACTTGGTGCTGACTACGTGTGATGCTACTCTCATCCTAGGGTCAATACAATCTTTGATGGGGAAGGAAAAACCCCCTTTATAGTATTTTAACAATTGGGAAATGCACTTCAATTCTTCTTCATAATTCATTAGTTTATGAATGTCCCTCCTAATATCTAAGAGCCCAATTATCCCCCTGATGAGTTGCACTAATATTTTCATGCACCTGCCTATAAATTAGATGTGATCCTCATGAATGCACAAAAGGAGAAATTGCATGAGTTCTTCTAGCTTCCCAAATTAGGGAAACTCATAGAGTTAAGTTGTGCCTAAAGCTATTATCTTATCTCTAATTGAGACATCAAATAATGCATCCCCTTATGGCATATTTTACCTAGTATCTACCATATAATCCTACACCAAATCTTGGAGATAGATGGAAGTGTGGTGGTGGTAATCCTTGAGATATAAATTATGTGTAAAGGAGAAAATATTTTCTATTACCAATACCTTAGGAGGACTACATGTATTGATAAGACATTTTGATGAGCACCTCTAGGTCGATCGTAGAATTTCTTACCCCTTTGATGGTTTATGCCACAATCTTTGTGATTTTTGTCTCATTGAATCAAAGCTACTTGGATTATATATATATTTTTTGTAGAGCTCTTATTCTTCTACTTCTTCACCATTTTGAAGTGGCTAGAATTAAACCTTGGGAGATGAGGTTTTCTGAACCCCCTAATGGTGACCCTTAGGTAGTTCATTTAGGACTATCTTTTTGACTATTACCTTATTTTGTGGATGTACTTTCCCTTGCGCATTATTATGGATGTACTTCCTTCTCACTATGTCTTAGTTCATGCCTAGTTTTCTATATTATGTCTTTTTTGGCAACCTAGTTTTTCTCTTTAGCTCTTTTTAAGTTTTTATAATATCTAATTTTGTAATAGAGTATAACGTAGCCCATTTGTGTGACCATACCTTTATTCCCTCTTGGCTGACCTACTGCCTTTATTGTAGGTGTTTATGATGAGAGTTATACATCTTTCAGAGGAAATGAAACAAATCTTCAAAATCCTCCAAGATCCTTCATCATCCCTGCATTTAATGTGTGGCATCATGTTGCCACCACCTCAATTATTATTTATAATGGTATTTTTGGTGATGTGACTAGTGGTTCAAATTAGTCATTTCATACCAAATCATGGGTGGATGCCAACTATCTTAAACAACTTAGTTATATGCTCATTGCATGGTGTGACCTTTAACTTTTTTGTGGTAACCTAGGTGTAACACCTCATATGCATACATTTCAGCCTCCTAGGTCCTACATTCATTTTTAGCTGCACTTTTTTCTAAATAATGATTTTCTCTCCTTGGTTGAATTTATATGCATTGTCTTGCCTTGG
The DNA here is from genome assembly GCA_037957365.1 of Torreya grandis. Lineage (NCBI taxonomy): Eukaryota > Viridiplantae > Streptophyta > Pinopsida > Cupressales > Taxaceae > Torreya > Torreya grandis. The sequence continues at coordinate 53,333 of JARHVA010003124.1, read as the reverse complement.
CTCATCCTAACCCATACAAATTCCTTATACCAACCCTCCATTACTTTGTATCTTCTCATCATCTCACTATGCACCTCTTACATGGATGTTTCTTTTTCTAATTACTTGATTTATAGACTTCATGCACCCATAACTTAGGTGTTTAGCCTCATGTACTTGCTGGTGTAAGTGCTTAACTCATCTAATTGGATTTATGCATGGAGTGGTAGAACCTAGGGATATCTACAACCATCTCACACCACCTATTACCAACCTACAAAAGAACCAAAACTTAGCTTACATATGGGCTTGGTTTGCACCAAGCCTATGTATAGTCATTACACTCAATCCAACTTATGACTAATAAGTCAGTGTTCTTGTGGTATAGGTGCCACTTTATTACTTATATATAATTAAGTGATTACCATTGAAATTTTTAGGGAGCATTTTTCTAGTGAGCATGCATAGTTTACACGTGCCAGTATCCAATATGTGATGGATGATGTAGAGACCCATCCACCTTATCTATAGTTTTCTTGGGTGCTTAGAGTAATACTAATGCCCTTTTAGTTAATTATTTGTTCCTGATGCATTTATCATGCCAACTCTTTTGGCATATTTTTTGATTTACTAACTCTACCTTCCTTGGGTGTTCTTCTCATCTAAACACTAAAAGTCCTCTAGTCTTCCCTGTGGTGACTCTTGGTCATCCAAGTGACTAATGTGCATAATGCATAGTGATGGGATGATAAATTCTATTGACAGTATGGCTTCTATGCCAAACACTAGTTAAAATGGTGTTGCCTTGGTTATACTCTTATAGGTTATACGATAGGCCCATAGTACCATGGAAATGTGGTCATCCCAATCCTTATGACTAATGCTACATATCTTAATGAGGCAAATCCCCAAGATTTTGTTAAATACTTCATCTATGTTATTGGATTGTGGGTGATAGGGTATTGTTTTGTGATACACCACCATGTACTTAGTTAGGATATTTCACACCATTTCATTGATGAGATAGGTACCCTTATCACTCATCAGACTTAATGGGCACCCATACCTACTTATAATATTTTCCCATATGAAGTGCATAGCTATTACGACTATTCAATTTTTGGTTAGAATAGCCTTGGCCCACTTGGTGAAATAGTTAGTGGATAGCAAAATGTATTATGAACCCATGTACTGAGCTATAGGAGTGATGGGCCCAAAAAAGTCAATAACCCATTTTTCAAAAGGTACCTAGGCAAGGATAGGGATTAGAGGCATCTCATCTTGAGCATTGGGTTTTCTTATGAACTAGCTTATATCACATGCCTTTGCACACTCCTTAGAATCTTGAAATAGGCTTGGCCACCACAAACCTAACTGTAAGATCTTTTGTGCCATTGTGTCACTAGTGTAATGGCCTCCTACAATTACCTCGTGCCTCTTGAAATATGGAGTCCCTTTCATGCTCAAGAACACATCAGTAGAGGACTTCATCTTGACTCATCTTGTAAAGTTCCCCCTTAATGAGTTAGAATGGGGTGGCATGAATAGCGATTTATTTTCTCTCTTTCTCGGACATGGTCTAGGGTGCTAGTATAGAAGTTAAGAAGGTGGTGATCTCTACTAGGTCCTCAAGAATGTGTTGGAATCTATATAGCTATATGTTTGGCATATCATCTTTAATTAGTGTTGCTACATCAATAAATTCAATTTGAAACAAATGATCAGGCCCTACATTCTACTTTTTAGGCTTAATGAAAATGGGAAATTGGAATTCTTAGAAAAAAAACTATCCATATATATATGCACCCATGTAGTACTAGCTTATTGATGAGGTATTTGAGTACATCATGATCAGTGAAGAAAATGAAAGGAGTATCCAATAAGTATTGTAAAAACTTTTGTAGTGCATATACCATGGCAAACGCCTCTCACTTGATTGTCATATAGTTTCACTCTACTTGGGTTAACTTTCTATTGGTAAAGGAAATTGGATGGTCCATCTTTCCTTTGCCTAGTTTCACCAAAATGGTGTCAATGGTAGATGTGGAGGAATCTACATGGATGTGAAATGGATTCATCTAATCTAGAAATTGTAATATTAACACACTAGCTAGTTTTAACATTAGGGTTTCAAATGCTTCTTATTATACCTGGCCCCAATAGGATGGGCCCTCCTTACACAAGAGTTCCTCCAGAGGTGATGAAATCCTTGCATAGCTCTTGATGAATTTACTATAGTAGCCATAATGGCCTAGGAAATCATGAACATCCTTTTGCATTGAAGGCATATAGAGCTAAATAATAATGGTGATCTTTGTTAGGTCTACTAGTAGACCATCCTTATAGATAATGTGCCAAATCAATGTTCCATAAGGAGTTGTAAAGATGCACTTATTTAAGTTTAATGAAAATTTTAGTCACCTACATCTTTCAAACATGAGGCATAGGTTATCATAGTGGTCCTTGATGAGGCCATACATAGTCCAATCATCAAAGTATACCTAGAAAAACTGATGAATAAATTCATTAAATGTTATGATGACTACCCTGAAGAAGATAGCTAGTGCATTCTTGAGCCCAAAGGGCATTATGTTATATATAAAACAACCCCATTTAGTTTTGATAGTTGTTTTTGGATTTTCTTCATCCTCTATTTGCACGTGATGGTATCTTGAGAATCCATCAGTGAACATGTATATTTCACAACTGGTGATGCCATCTAGGACCTCATCTATAAATTGTGTTAGAAAGGATTTGGTAACATAGGTAGTGTTTAAGAGTTGATAATTGATGCATACTATAATTAACCCATCCTTATTTATGCTAACTACCATGAGACTTACCCATTCTGACTCCTACACTAGATATATGATCCCTATGGCTAGTATCCCATCAATCTCTATTTTTACCTTGGTATAGAGATTGGGGTTCATGCAGTACAAGCATTTCTTTATGGGTCTCATGCCACCCATCAGCTTGATTCTCATCTTACCCAAGGAAGGGTGGGTGACCTTTATGTATTGATAGTTTTAGGGGAATAAATATTAAAATTACTTTAGGAGCTCAATACTATGTGCCATCTCTACTTCAAACCAATATGCACCTATGGTGAAAATATTAGGTTTGCCCTCTATGTCGATGCTCACTTTCATGGTTTGAAGTGGCATGTGATATGGTTCATTTTTCACCTAATGGTAGTCTTATACCTGCCTTGTCCCTTCTATAGTGTCGATGTGTAGATGAGTAGGTATGTCTTCATCTAGGACACTCTCATTTATTTGGTGTACAACCCTTTTATTGCTTGCTAAAACCTTTTAGTTGTGGTCTTTTCAAGTCTCATCATCTTCTTCATTGGAGATACTATTAAGCACCTTGTCTTCAAATAATGTGGGAAGTTCTAGTCCTTTCTCCCCAAACATGTCCTTGAGATGCCCTTCTAGTATAGTGATGTCTTTAAAGACAGCCAAATATATGACCTATAATAGCTCAAGCATCCTCAAATCTTTATAGGAAAAGGAAAATGTGTACATGAACCTCTCCTTTAGTGTATCCCAACTTTTAATCTCCTTATGTATCTCATTTATGATGTACTAAGCTCATTCCCAACTTTTGTGGGTCTTGTATAAGGTGTTCACCCATAGGTTCATTGGTGTATTTTTTCTACAACCAGTCCATGTTTCTTCATAGATGTACATGTGGGAAATAGGGTTTGAATCACCTGAGTAAGATGCTATGTATAATTCCTCATTACTCTTTCCAAACCTTATGCTTATTGTGTCCTTGATGTCTTGTCACATTGGTAGGCTAGCCTCGTGTGTTTCCCACCATTGCGCACTAGTGCTCTTTAGTGTATGCACCAATGCACCCATTTGATCTACTTGTTTGGGTATGCAAGACTCTAGGTCATTTACATAGCTCTAAATAGGTATATTTTTCTTTATATCTTGGAAGGGTAGCAAGTTTTCCCTCACTCAATCTAAACACTCTTTTTCCAATTAACTTGGCACGAGGAACCCATTTTTACATATTTCACTCAATTTGGATTGGACCTGTCCTAACCAACCATAACACCTTTGTGAAAACTTGGTGGCACCTTCATCCAATATTTTTGTATGCCTCCTCTAACCATTAGTTATATGCTATGTATATTATATTAGATACTGATTGGCCATCCTCTTATTCAAGCACTCCTTGATCATCAGGCTATAAAAACTTAGTGCTTTATGTCATGATATTGTATATGTGGTTTATCTCTTCCTTAAAGTCAATTCTCTCAACATATGGTGGACTTTGATATTTCAATAGGGGGATCACCACCTTATCTTTCCCATTCTAAAAAGTCATGTAACATTTCTTAAAGTTCATGTCCCCATTATTCATGTAGCATCATGGTCTACCTAGGAGCAATGAGTAGTCTCCTAGTTATCTTAAAACACTAAACTAGTAGGGTGAGTTACTAAGAGAAATGGGTACTACTATAAGAAATTAATACTTTCCACTAAAAAATTTTGGTTCTATTGTCAAGGCCTAAATGGGCTAGTTAGAAATGGCATAACTTTGGTTTGGTCAATGGGGCATGTCATGTGGATTCATCAACTAAAGGTTGCTTCAATGATCATATTAATGATCACTTTATGAGTTTAGAGTTTAATTCTTGGTCATAACGGTGCACATCTAGTCTGACAATTGATCTAGGCACTAACTAGGTCAAGATGTCTAGGTGACATTCTCATCTTTTATTGAGCTACTTGGCTCTTTCTTTTGATAGGGTCAGGTTCACTTGGTTGTTAGCATAAGTTGGGTCATTCCTAACTTTAAATTACCATGCATTATAATGGTCAACTAGAATTGGCTCCATAAATCCTCATGTGACTTATCTAATTATCACTTATACTAATAGATAATATATATATATATATATATATATATCAAAACCATATTCAATTCTTAAAGACTATACTAGAGAGGGTATTCAACACATATTTCCTACAAGTGATGGGTTTCATTTCTATTTCAAAATGATAGTTACAAGATTAATTTGGGCCTCAGCCTGGTATGATACCTTCATGTCTAATAACTCACAGGTGAGCATGGAATAATCAAGGTTGGGTCTACTATAAATAAACATAAGCCATCCTAGTTTGTATTCTAATTGCATGTGTGTCAATATTCACTATGTCGCATCCTTGTCATCATCATTGTTGTTTTTTTCCTCCCCCTTTTTGCTCTTGGAGGTCACTTCTTTAAATAGGTGTTGCACACCCCTCTAGATGACTAGGTAGGCATGTTCTCATGGAAGGTTAGGCGGTGGTAATTTTTCTATTTATTCCACCATTCATACCTCCATGTTCTTTTAGCCCTGAGCCACCATATGTAGGACTAGGTAGGTAAGCCTCGAGGCTTTTGATTCTCTTCAACCATAGGATTTATGACTCTACCACTATGTTTGTCCTTTAAGAGTCATCCATCCAAAATTTGGGTGAGAATTAACTGCTTGGCCAAATGGCACAAGTATTTTCAAGATTCCTCTAACTGACATAACTAAGACAAAACTCAAGAAATTATTACACAAGATTGCCTCATGCCTAGTTTTATCATGTTGGCATGAGAAAACTACTTAGGGAAAAAGGGCGCCAACACTACCCATCTTGTAAATTAATATATGGATGTGGGTATCCATTTGTGGCCTACACTCGAGGGAGGATTAATCATGCCTATAAAAACAAGTCCTCATTGCATGAATGGTTAGTCAACTTAGATAGGATTGAGGGATAAAGTTACTAGCCTTTATTTTTTAATAAATAAAAGACACTTTGTATTAGGAATAAATCAGAAATTTATGTAGAACAATTTAAAAAAATCATAATATTAATAAATATGAATAGAGATGCATAAAGAATAGAAATAAACATGCACAACAAGAAGACTAAATTTAACATGGTTAACCCAATGTGGGCTACATATACCAAGAAACAATTGCTCATATTTTATTATAAGCCACAAGATTAAAATCCTCTTTCATATATGTCTTCTCACAATTACAATGTATAAATATTGTTTGGAGCTATACTCAACAAACCCTCTTGAATTCACACCTAAATTTACACACTCTATTCTTCTTTTTCAAACCCTTGTTCTCATGATGTATTACCTATTGAATATCCATCTATACATAATACATCAACATAATGGTTTTAAAAAATAATGGGTGCTAAAACCATGGGCCAAATGTACCCAAAATAGTTTCCCATTAAGAGGGTCTAAAAACATTTTCGGGGGCTACCACCCCTAAACCCCGATGAGAATACATAAAGAGTGTACAATAAATTTTAAATGTACAATATTTTAAATACATTGTAATTTATAAATAGACTCAACAACATAGAAATATTCCATTTGAAGAATAATTTCCTCTTAGTAAGATTCTCAACCCTTCACTATTAATTGTGAATGTCAATTGAAACTAAATATAGCTTCATTTTCTCCCTTGTGACCACCTTGGTCATCATGTCTATAGGATTTTGACTGGTATGAATCTTCTCCAGCTTCAACTTCTCTTCCTCCAAAACTATCCTAATGAAATGGTACCTCAACAAAATATGCTTCATCTTAGAGAGGAAAGTGGAGTTCTTTACTAGATGTATAACACTCTGACTATCAATATATAGCTTCTTTTCCTCTTGATTATGCCCCAAATCTTTAATTAATTGTTGTAACCGAATCATTTATTTTATTGCCTTTATGATAACATCATACTTAACCTTCATGGTTGATAAAGCCACAAGTTTCTTTAACCATGAAATCTAGCTCACGGCTATGTCACATAGAGTAAATACATATCCTTTTGTACTCCTACTGTCTAAATCTCTAGTCATGTCTAAATATACATAACCACACAAAGTGGCGTCCAATCCACCATAGCTTAAAATTGTCCCCATGGTCCCTCTTAAATACTAAAAGATCCACTTTAATGCTTTCTAGTGTTCTTTACCTAGATCACTCATGTACCTACTTAGTACTCCCACTTCATGGGAAATATTGGGCCTAGTGCATACCATGGCATACCTTAAACCTTGGTGAAAATAAATATTGTATAGTACATTTTAAAAATACATTATTTGAAATACATTGTAATTTAGAAATAGGCTCCACAACATAAAAATTTTCACACCTTATTACCCATGCATAGGAGTCCTTGAAGAGGATAGGACAATAGTAGCCTACTCTCATGATTTTTACTACTATTTTTAAGGAGAGAAATGACCACATATAGGCCTATCATGAAATTGTTCTAAAATTATTCCCACTTTTTCCATTTCTACACATCTAAGTAACATTAAATTAAGGTTTATTTTCAAAATGACCCCATCTACAAGGACACAGGGTATATATTTAAGCCTAAATTATCTCCTTGATCTATTTAAGCTAGTTAGACACTCACCTATTTTCAAGAACCTTTTCATGTCTTGTATCCAACTTGTAATATGTGAAGGTAATGTTGCTTGGGGATTATATTAGAGTACCATAGCTTCTTCTTTATTCTATAAGAGATATAATTATATATGTTCACATAGACCTCTCCCTCTTATTGGTTTGGTGGTCTTAATCTCTACATCATATTCCATCACTTTAGTAATCTAACCTACCCTCTTTTCATTCAAGTCCTTATTAAGAAGGAAATTTTTGACACTTGGATGAGATACCATGATGTTTATATTATTGTTTGATACCACATGTCTAAAAAAATTTAAGATCCTTATGACTACCAAGACTTGATTTTCTACAAAAGTATACCTCTCTTCATAATATCTAATCCCTTGACTAAAGAAGGTAATGGGCTGCTCATCTCCTTCATTGTTTTGTTGCATTAACATGGTAGATATGTCTCAATATTAGATGAATCATACAAAAATAAGTATTTGGAGAAGTTAGGGTTAATAAAAGTAGGTACTTAGGCTATAACTTGATTTATAGCTTCAAAGTTAATTTTCCATTATTTAGTCTAGCTGAACGTTTGATGTTTCCTTAGCATGGTTGTTAAAGGTTTTACAAGGTTTACAGAACCATGTATAAACCTTATTATGAATTTTATTTTTCCAAGGAAATTTTGCATCCCCTTATTATGCAATGGTCATGATAAATCCAAGATAACTTTCACTCTTTTAGGATCTATAGTTAGACCCTCCTTTAAGATAATGTGCCCAAGTAGCTTACCCTCATGGACTAAAAAAACATGTTTTTTAGGATTCAAGGATATCTAAAACTACTTTCACCTTTAAAAAATCAATCTTAGATGAGCCAAGTGATCACTAACATCTTTTGAGAAAAACTTTATATCACCAATGTATACTAACACCATATTATTAATCAAACCTTGGAAGGCCATGTCCATTACATTTTGAAATGTATCTCTTGCATTAGAGAGTCCAAAAATCATATTTTTATAGGCATAGGTTCCCCATTTAGTTTTGTATTGATCTTCTTCCTTAATCAATACTTGACTATAACCTAAATACCCATCCAAGAGTGAAAAGTGTTCATACCCTGTAACCATTTGAAGTAATTTTTCCATTGAAGGTAGGGGGTGATGATCCTTCAAATAAACCCTATTTAAATCCCTAAAATCAACACACAACCTAATTTTCCCACTTTTCTTCCTTATAGGTACTAGATTAGCAAACCATGAGGAGTGTTTAATAGGTAATATAATGTTTGATTCAATCAACTTGATTAGTTCCTTCTTCATCAAAACCTCACCCTTAGGATTTATAGGTATTTTCTTTATCTTACCGATTTTGAATTTGGATCTATCTCAATGGTGTATTGGGATAGACTATGATAAAAATATTTGAGGTCACCATATTCCCATGCAAAGACATCTAAAAATTCCCTACATAATTCAATAAATACATCTTTTTTATCCTTAGTGCATACCTTTCTTAACTTGAGGAGTTTGTCTTTAAAGAATTAAACTCTTTAAAAATGCTCTTCACTTGAATCCATGTCTACCTTTTCTTTTATCACTTGATATTTTTCATTGAAGATACTTTCAAGGGTCACCAATCCTTTAGGAATTTTTTTGAACTGAAATTTCACTATTTGGTGACCATATTGTTATTGGAGATTAGCTTGATTCCTTGAGGATAACTTAGCTTTCTCACATAGAAAAGATGAAATCTTTCTATCACTGTCAAATACTTACCAACTTGAATTTTTATCTATAATGGATGCTATCATTAGTACCTTAACATGTGGTTGATGTTTCATATTTTTCACATGACTTGGAATATCAAAATGGGTTCCTAATACTGCGTACCTATCAACATATTGATTAGTCTCTCTTGGGTTTGATTTCTAGTTGAAAGCTTCAAAATATTCAATGAGTTCCCAAATCTTATGCTTATATGCCTTTACCAAAGGATTTTTGGTAGCATTTTTTCCTCTAACTTATAATAATAATTCACTATCCCCATATACCTAGAATTACTTCCTTGACCATTAGAGGCCATGAATAAGTCCCTCATAATCTACAGCATTAGATTAGAAATTAAATTAGAACCTAATAGCATAATAATACTTCTCTTTAAAGGGAGACACAAGCATCACACTTATACCTACTCCATGTTTACTCCTTAAACCATACAATAATAATTTCCACATTCCCTCTTCATCTCTATAAAGCTTTAAAAGTGTTGGTATATTTCTCCTTATTTATGCATACAATAAACTCCTAGATCAGTTTCCATAATATGTTTGAAAGGGCCAAACTCATGATTCTATTTGCCCCATTTATCTAAAAAGAGGTAAGGTATGCCATATAGATATGTAACCAGTTCTTAGTCATTGACTTAATATTTATCATCATTAATAGTTCAATTCATGTTATATGAGTTTTCATGATAAGGATCCACATGAAGCTTAGCTAAAGGTTCAAACTTAATAGATACCTTAGAACCATATCTAGTTCTAAATTCCATAAAGGACTAATCTAAAGTCAATTACCCCCAAATATTAGCATTAAAATGTCTTCACAAGTAAAAATAAAAGTGAGGTGGCATATCAAAAACCACTACATCTTGAGAGATAGATAAAGTAGGATAATCAAGAAGATTCAATTTCAAACCTTTGATAATGCCAACCATTTTGGTAGCTGATCTATGTAGTTTTAATACTCCCTTTGAGTTTGGTTCATACTTTAATTTTATATTGTTAGTTACTTACTTTGGCATGATTGAACTACTTGCTTCACTATCAATTAGATAATTATAAACCAATGACTCTATAATAATAATAGAGAGGTATAATGGAGGAGGTTTATCCTTTCTTTTAGTTTTGATAGGTTGCCCATCATTTTTAGTTCATTTTTCAAAACTACCCCTCTTTCATTAGGCTTCCTAAATGATGCATTGCACTTAGAAAGTTCATTTTGGAGCAAGGCTCTTTATCCAGGGATGGATAGTGTTTCCAAAATTTGGATTCTTACATGAACCCTCTTTATATGTTCCAAAATATTCATAGGAGATCTTCCAACCTTGCCATGTCCTTTAATAGCCATAACACTACCACTAGATTGTGTAACTTGATGCATAGGAGAAGACATAGATAGATATCTAACATTCTAATTTTTCTAATTTATCTGATCCATAGGGCTTGACTTTGGCATACATGATCCTTAAGGTTCTTGAGATTTCACATTTGGACTAATAATTACTCCTTTTACTTCTTTGACCACTCTCTTCTTTGACCTTGTATTTATAGCTATGAAGATTGAACCAATGTTGAGGTTACCTTCATAATTGAATTCACATGAGTCTTCTTGATAGTAATTCATCAAAGAAAATTTTGATTGATAATATTCTCCATTTTTCTCTCCTTCACTAAGAATTTCCTCTTGAGTCATGGAAGGCATTGTTCCTTATTAAGAAATATAGGCTTGATTGAATGCATCATTTATGTATGTGAAAGAGTCATGAGATTGATCCCATGAAGGCTACTCTACATTATCTTATACAAGGTTGTTTTGGATAGGTAAAAGTACTTTATAAGTATAAGGAACATTTTTATTTTGTCCATTATGTTACCTCACTTGAGTTAGCTACCCTTGTCCTTGATAATGACCTTGAAATGGTTGTCTAGGAGATTGATAATATTGATAGGGATGGAAAGAACCTTGATAAGACATCTATTAATATTGATGTTGTTTCCTCTTAATATTTATAACCTTTTCTATAGTATCCTAGATCATATTTTCCTACTTTTTCTTGCTTGGTTGATTAGGGGTAGTTTACTTGTGTTTGGGTGTGGGAATAAGAGCAATGGTAGGCATAAGAGCTTGCACATTAGGAAAAAAAGACATAGGAGGTATAATTGATATATTACCATATTAAATAAGGTATTTCTTATCCCTTATGGTAGTCTCATAATCTTTAATAAAAGTATCCCCTCCCATGGATTGAATCATCATAGAGATATCACAATTGAAAGCCTTGAGGTAGTAAAGGGAATCATGATGGGTAGTAGGCCTTACCAAGAGTGGGATATTATACCAAGTCTTTTTTAATCTTGTGTTGAATTCTTTAATGGCCTCTTATGGTGATCTCTTTATTATAGTTAGCTATTCAATCAAAGATAAGTGGTCAAATTTGTCTTCAAATATCCTTCTCAAAACATCACCCAATTCATCCCATGTAGTGATATTATTGGGAGACAAAGTGCCATACCAGTTAATTTTATTCAATTGAAATAAATAACCAAAAATATTATAATAACATCATCTTTAGTGATGTTATGTATATTACAAAAATTAGCAATGATTCTTATGTGCTCAAAAGGAGTAGTGGCAGCTTCTCCCATATATGAAGGAACACTTTTGAGAGATGACATAGGGATGTAATTATGGTGATAAAGTGATAAAGGGATATGTAAATTAAAGGTAATGAAGGGCAAGTTCCTTCAGGCTTCCATCTTGCAAATTGGAGACCTTTTGGAGTTTGGATGAGTATTATCAAACCTCTTTGCTCTAAGAGAATAGTAAGGTAACTCTAAAAATTCAAATATAATATCTTTATTATAAGATCTTGTGTATAACTTAGGCATGAAAATGAATCACTAATATTCAACCAAGATCCAATAAGTGTTGGATTCACCAGATATTATATGAAGGAAGCCTTACAAATTTAAATTTATCAAGGTCATCATCTAACTTTAACAAATTCTTGGACTATGAGTCCCATTTGACATGAAAAAATTTTTATCAATAAAATTTTCACCCTAAATAGGTCTAATATATCCTCCTTCAATTTTATGTAACGTGGAAACATTTCTCAAGTTTTGGGTGACCTATGGGAAAGATGAGTCTCTAGATTGAAGGGATAACTCCCTTACATGACACATGCAATTAACCACTAATATAAATGATTTAAAGTAAAAGGGATAAAAGAGTATTAACACTAATCTAATAGAGGTGATGCACCAAGATGTATCCCACAAACCTACCTAAACTTGCACTATGAAATACAATTCAAAAAAATAATCCTAACATCTAATGTTATCCTAACAAAAAGTGTTTCAATAATAATTTTGAATGTAATATGTTTATAAAGTTATATTATTAGTAGGTCTAATCATAAAAACTAATATCCTTATTTACACTTAAAGACAGACAAAACAACCATTTACACTTCATATGACCTGCTAGAAGTCATATTACTTACACCAAGCATGAAAGAGTGAGATGAACATAAGGAAAGATGACCTTCATTTGTTATTCACTATGAACTACTTCACACACTTAATCAAGAATTTGAGAAATTAAAAAAAAATTGAAATATTTTATTTAAAGGGAAAATAAGTAGACATTTTATTAGGGCTTTTCCATACCAAATGTGGATATTTTACAAAGCCAAAAGTGGTTGCTTATATAAAGAATTGGGATGAGAGAGAGAGAGAGGGGCATAGTAGAAGGATACTGTCAAGTTTACACCATGATTTAAAATAAGGAGATATATAATATTCCTAAATAGACTTAAAAATTCATTTGTCTCTCCTCTGAATATGCTCCAATCTTCCAAGTGGCACACGAGTTAGAACTTACTTGACACCTTGATGATCTTCTTTGAAAACACACTTCCTCACATAATAAGAGTGATAAATGGAGTTTTTAATTATAAATTCACCATAAAATACTCTTATAAAACTTATTTAACACCTATCATGAATTAATAAACTCCTCTGATCTGACATTCCAGTACCAATCATCATTCATATGCATAGTTATTTTGAAAATTGTCATTTCCCATGTCAAGCTTTGCCCAAGTGGCTCAAAACTTGAGTTCATATTCTCCAAGGAACTCTATCTCCATGTATGGACTTAAAATATATTATCAGACCTAAAAAAATCAATTTTGGTTCCTAGAACAACTACTAAGACTCCATTTTTCTCCTCAAGCTCTCATTAGGCCTATTTTCCTTGTATCCCTAAAATCATGTAAAGCTCCTTGTGCATGGAATTATATGGATGTTAATAATAAAATAATGGAATATTTGAGGACCTATTATGTATTTATAAATCCATGCCATGTTTTAGGTCTTGAGAGTGAGTGGAAGTTCCTTTTTATGCCTTTCACTCTCCATGGAATGGCCTTGTCACTTAGTCTCATTTTAGGCCTATTTGAGACTACCTTGGAAAATGAGATTTATTTTATAAATTATAGGATATACTATGTATATATTTTAGATTTAAAGTATGAAATATATCTCAAGTGACCTACTCTAATTATTGGAAAGTTCTCCTTTGCTCAAAACCCCTATAAAATACCAAAAACTATGCAAAATAGTTCATTTATTATAGTCCATACAACTAAAATTATAAGAAAAGTACTCATGTAAAAAATAATTGTATTCTTAAAAAAAATCATATATATTTAATGGGAATACCAAGTCATATCATGTGCTTTATAAGTTTATTTCTCTTGATTAGTCACTAGTCGGGTTTAGAGTGGCTTAGATTTTTAAGGATTATTCATAAAGAATATATCCTCTTTCTCTCTCCTAATTCCAAAAAAAATTAGTGATAGGAACCCTCCATCACATCTAAACACCATTGGGTCCCATTAAAAACCACATTAAAATTATAAGTAAAAGATGGTGCCTCTTAGGTTGCAAGTAGGCCATTGGATAGGGGTCTGAGCTCTTGAGCTTTGTTCATAAAAGTGGTGGGTATAATATATAACATGAAACCACAAGAATAAATATTTAATACCTCACTACCATTCTTATAAATCACCTATCTCCATGTATTAGGTTAAGTTTACAACTATTGAGGGAAAACTACATTTTGGATAATAGTCATGCATGAATGTAGCTCGAAGTGGTCTTAAAGCCAAAATTAACAATTTTCTTTGATATTCTTGTGATGATTATTGAAAATATTTAATATTATATTTAACCTTTAAAAACATTTCAACCAACCCTTCACCTCCAAAAAACCATTTTTTCATGATGGTATATTATGGTTTGTGCATGGTATTAGGCTTGAATAGGGTCTTATCTTCATTTAATTATTGTTATTGGGTCTAATGGTTTGTTATAAACATTTAATAATTATTAAACCCTTATAAAATGTTCCAACCCCATCTCAAACCCTGCATAGACCATTACCTCTATCTAGACAAGTAAAACTTCTCATGAAACTAGTAGGTCTATGTATATGCATTTGGCTGTAAGGAACTTGTGCCTTACCTGTATTAGTGTAATAATTGCTATGGACGCATATGCTTTGTAAGTCATCCCTTAGAGCTTATTTGAATTATCCCACATACAAGGGAAGTAGTAGTTGTTAGAATAGATTTAGTATATAAGTAAGTGTTGAGGCCTAATGAAGGCATCCATGAATTCATTGTATTGAGCTTGCTCAAAGGAGGTTTCCCCCTCGAAGTGGCCTGCGATCAATATAATCTTTCTATGTTTTTGTTATTGGTAAGAGTTATTTTATTTTTTCATAGTTTGATTAAATCTATTATAGGAGGTAATCTATTGTAGGAGGTTCATCACATCTGGTATCAAAGCACTTTCTTGGCTTTGTGGGTAGATTTGGAGCAATTTTTTTTCAAAGCATGGATTTCTAGGAGCTGTGCCATTTCTGGCAAGAAATTTTTTGATTACAGGTTCCATCATTTTAGATTGGGTAAATACCTATCCACTTAACTTGGGAAGTGATTGGGCATAAGCCCTAAAATTCAATGTGAGGAGTACCACATGAACCCCAAAGTAGCTCGCCCATTAAGAGGACCTACCAACGAAAAGGGCAATGACCCCATCCTGATTGACTAGTTCCCACCCATGAGGTAAACCAAAAGCTGTCAATAAGGGGTAAACTCGTAACTAGAAATTTCTAGAGAACGGCACTCGATCAGACAGCTTTGGTGGCCAGAGAGAATTTAAAAATCCTTTAGGTAGCCAAACAAACCTGGGGTCCATATCCAACTTATTAGGTTCAGAGAGCAAACAATAACATATCCACATTTGAGGACATTTCCAAGCACACAGTTGCAAACAATCCATTTCTGAAGCAGTAGTAAACAAAAAAGTCAAAAAAAAAAGTCCACAAAAAATATTGGTCTTGGTGCCTTTGCATTGAATTTCAATCCCTTAACCACCTCACTATCAAGGATAAATTCCCAATTCCTATCATCGATGAGCTTCTTGATGAGCTCCATGGGGCCAAATTCTTCTTCAAGTTGGATCTGCATTTTGGCTATCATCAAATTCGAGTGCATCTTGATGACATTCCCAAGACAACCTTCCATACACATGAGGGTCACTATGAGTTCCTTGTCATGCCATTTGGCCTTACAAATGCTCCTTCCACTTTTCAAGCACTCATGAATAAAATCTTTTGGCCTTTTCTCTATCAATTTATTTTAGTTTTCTTTGATGACATTTTGATCTACAGCCACACATGGGTTGAGCATCTCCAACTTATTGACAGGGCATTACAATTATTAGCATTCAATCAATTATGTGCCAAGAAATCGAAGTGTTCATTCAGTCAAGAGGAAATCAACTATCTGGGGCACATTGTTTCAGCCAATGGGGTTTGCACGGACCTAAAAAAAATTAGTGGTATGTAGAATTGGCCTCAACCAACCACCCTCAAGAGCCTTCATGGTTTCTTAGGCTTGACAACATACTATCATAAGTTTGTCAAATATTATGGAAAGATCATGGCTCTTTTGACTTCCTTATTGATGAAGGATGCTTTCACCTAGGGTGCAACAGCTGATCAGGCATTCATCCAACTCAAATAGGCTATGTGTAGCACACCAATTTTGGCACTACCAGACTTCACCAAAACTTTCACCATTAAAAGTGATGCTAGTGGCATCAGCTTGGGTGTTGTTCTTCTCTAAGAGGGCTGACCAATTGCCTTCACTATCAAAGCCCTTTCTGGCTGCAATTTAGCTTTGTCTACATATGAAAAGGAAATGATGGCAATTTTACATGTAATACAAAAATGGAGACCTTACTTACTGAGAAACCATTTTTACATCAAAATTGATCATCAGAGTTTGAAATATTTCTTGGAATAGTGGGTCTCATCCCCATATTAGCAAAAGTGGGTTAGCAAACTCATGGGTTATGATTATGAGATCACCTATAAGAAGGGAAAAGACAATGTTGTGGCTGATGCTCTCTCAAGAACCTTTGAGGACCAGCCTTCCCTCTCTACCATCTCCATGCCCATTCCTAAATGGTTGGAATCTATCCAACAAGGGTTGGCAAATGATCCCTCCTTATGCCACCTCATTCATCAATTGGCCACTAACCCCTCTATAGTACCACATTATTCATGGGATGGGGCTTCTCTGTGATACAAGGGTTGTCTGGTGCTTGCTAAAATTCTACACCTACATCAGACTATCTTCTATGAAATCCATGCTTCCCCCTTAACAGGGCACTTTGGGTTTCTCAAAACCTATGAGTGGGCACATCGACACTTCTTTTAGAAAGGCATGAAAGCCAAAATTAAAAAGATGGTGGCCGAATGTGATACCTGCCAATGACACAAAGGTGAAACCACATTAACTCTTGGTTTTATAACACCCTTTCCCATTCCTACTAGGATCTAGATAGATATTTCCATGGATTTCATTGAGGGCCTCCCTAAATCTGGGGGAAAGATAGTGATCCTAGTCGTAGTTGATTGCCTCTCCAAATATAGTCATTTTTGTGCACTCAGCCACCCATACACAACCTCCACAATTGCACAAGTTTTCTTGGATCAGATCTTCCATCTTCATGGAATTCCTTCTTTAATTATCTCAGATCGTGATGCCACTTTCACTAGCCATTTTTGGATGGAACTATTTTGTCACACAGGCACACAGTTGAGAATGAGCTCTGGGTACCACCCACAAATAGATGGCCAAATAGAAATAGTCAACAAATGCTTGGAGACCTTCCTTCATTTCTTTGCTTTATAAAAACAACATCAATGGGCCAAGTGGCTTCCCTTAGCTGAATGGTGGTACAATACCTCATACCACACTTCCACCAAAATGACTCCCTATGAAGCAGTTTATGGTCAAGCACTGCCACCACTTCTTCCATATAATTTTGGCAACTCACTAGTTTAGGCAGTTGACACTACTCTCTAAAACTAGGATCAAATTATCTACACCTTGCAAGACAATCTCCACATGGCACAAAACTAAATGAAGCAACAGGATGATTAGCACCGCTCTGAGCGTACCTTTCAACCTGGTGATATGGTCTTTCTTCATCTGCAGCCATACAAGAAATCATCACTAAAACTAAAAGGGCACCAAAAGCTTGCTCCAAATTTTTATGGGCCATATAAGGTTCTCCAAAAGATTGGGTCAGTTGCTTACAAGTTAGAGCTTCCACCTTCCTCCCAAGTTCATCCCGTCTTTCATGTCTCCTATTTGAAACAAGTTCTTGGATCCAACATTTGAGTGCAGACAGTTTTACCAGCACTTGATAATGAAGGCTCCATCCTTCTCAATCTAGAAGAAATCTTGGATAGGTGCACCTACCACCTTCAATCCCACTCCATCACAGAGGTCTTAATCCAATGGTACGGCATGCAACTAGAAGATGCAACATGGGAACCACTCTTCCAGATTCAACAATAATTCCCACATCTAAAGATTTGAGGGCAAAGCTTTTTTTAAGAGGGAGGGGATGTTAGGAACCTGTGCCTTAATCGTATTAGTGTAATAATTTCTATGGATGCATATGCTTTGTAAGTCATCCCTTAGAGCTTATTTGAATGATCCCACATACAAGGGAAGTAGTAATTGTTAGAATAGAGTTAGTATATAAGTAAGTGTTGAGGCCCAATGAAGGCATCCACAAATTCATTGTATTGAGATTTCTCAAAGGAGGTTTCCCCCTCGAAGTGGCTTGCAATAAATATAAGCTTTATGTGTTTCTGTTATTGGTAAGAGTTATTTTATTTTTGCATATTTTGATTAAATCTATTGTAGGAGGTAATATATTGTAGGAGGTTCATCACATTGGCTATGTGGTGAGAGTTTAGAGTTTTGTAGGTAGTAAGATACATTGAAATTTATTCATTATTTAGGTCCCTTTTATTTTAATGGTTCTTAAAAATTACTTGTCAATTTACCCCAAATCCCATATCACTGACTTTAGGTGCCAATTCTTCTTAATCTTATAACCATCCTTCTCCTCTTAGAAACCTATAGGTAGTATTTAGAGTATTTTTATTGCACTATTTGCTTAGGACCCCACTTTCATGAAAATTATCCTATCAATTAATCTTAAAATTATTTGATGAACCTAATTAGGCTCCAAGATCTTTTTATAAACCTTTGCCTTTAGTCTCCAAGTATTAATGTTTTGAGAAGGGTATTAGGCCAATAGACCTAATGATAATGATTATATGTTTTGCCCTAAAAGGGAGTTATATTTATAATTTAGACACCTATGAGAGTATATACCTTACCACTATATCCCTTGGGTCACTTGTGTTGTATTGGTTAAGCCACTTGCTTCCTCCTTCACATTATACATAATCAACTAACTAGACATTTAGGCATGGTTGTAGATGACCATTAGATATGGAGGCCCCTATAGGTGGTAATTTTTCTCTAAGCAGTTGTATTTTAAATTTATTTATGCTCCATAAGGTTCTTAAAACCATTTCATACCTAGGTGAATTCAAATATGCCTTGAGAACCCTATATCCTTCTCTAATTCCATGACTAGCTATAGGTAATTATCTCAAGGTTTTAGTTCTTATTTTTACATTTGACACTATAGTTTATAAGTAAATTCATCAATATTATAAATTCATTGAACACATATCCAACTATCAATTATTTTTAGTCTATTAACCTCCTCTATATACTAAGATTGACATTAGGTCTGTGGTATATGAAATGAGGTTATTCAACTCATCTAGACTTCATAGGATTTCTTTGGGAGATGATACCTTGTGAGGATAATTAAATAAATTAGGAGATATAAAGGTAAATTTTCCCATAGTGATAACGTTCATCATATCTATTTCTCACCCTTGAATTCAAACCAAGTAAATAATCTCCATTTGGTTAAGTAGGCAACCTTAGCATCATTTGGTTTAGTGTATGCAAAATTTGAGTGACACATATTTGGTCATCTCTCTAACTCCATTTTTCAAGTTTATTGGATGTCATATTACCTCTTGAAATTACTCATATCATTTACCAAAATCTATTCTCACCATTGTACAATGTATATACTCTTTTCGCTGTGTACACCAACCTATGGGTCTACTTCTACCCATTGAGACTTCTGAGGACTAATCCTCTTAAATATTTGTTTTATATTATATCACTATTTTATTCCTCTAATTATATATTCAATATGTTTGTGTAACTCTAACTATATATCAATGCTTATAAAAATTTACCTTTTTTAGATGTGTAGGACTGAGCATACAATGGTTAATGTATAGGGTTTTGTATTTGAGAATTGGGATCTCTTCATTCACTCATACCTTGTTGGTGATTTTAAATGGAGTAATTTAGAGTTAAATGAGTATCTAAGAGTTAAAGTTACACCTAAATGTTGTCAATATACCTCCAACATAGACTTAGACTCATGAATGCCTATTTGTAGGCTTGTAGGCCTGTGTGTGACTAAAATAAGTTATGACTCTTATTTGAGGGTATAATTGGATTATTATCTTCATTATACCATAATTTAAATGGTAAAATGGTTTCTTATAACCTTCTACTATGATTTATCATCAATATTTGTGTCAAATTTGGCAATCAAACATGTAGAAGACTATTCATACATTGACAATGTTTCTAATGACCAATATGCTTGAAGATTATGTATAAAAATAACATATAAAGGGAATATAAAATGAATTATATGAATTTTAGGGATATTTCATGAATTATTAAGAACTTTTTAACCTCTTAGAATGACAACAACTCAATAAAATCAAAACACTTGTAGCAGGAGTGACTGAACACCTTATACTTAAGACACTTTTCCTCCTTGATGAAATAACTTTAAAATATTGAGTTTCCTGATCAAAAACAAATTTAAAGGATATATTTGAACTTTTAAAACATACCTCAAAAAAATTAATCTCCATAAAATTTTGAAGTGGATAAATAGGAGAAAAATTAGACCCTACTTAGATGGATAAGGCATTATGACCTATTATCACTCTTAGGGATTGTTCGTAAAGGAGGGGAAATGAATATAAAAATAAATAAATGAATTTAAATATTATTAGGAATGATAATAATGGATAAAATTTTATATCCCAACTCTCTCTATCTTGGTTGTACCATCCACATGAATTTTGCCTTTCTGAGTTTGTGAAAGTAGAGATGGAGGAGAAAGAATTTTTGAATCATTTGTGCAACCTAAATCTTGGTAAAAAGATATAATATGAATTTTGGAATCCAAAGGGACACTATAAAACCATTTTTACCTATAATTAGATCTTTTAAGGCCGTACAAGTGCCCAATTTTTTTTTGTAAAGAGGTAGTTTGCTTAGTTTAGGCATTGGACTACAGATTTTTTTAGTATCTAACCATCCCTAAATACTATCTAAAATTAGGTACATTTAATAATATTATTTAAATGTTTTAATTTTAATATGGTATATACATAACCTTTTTGAAATGTTTTCCTTTGAATATGGTATGTATAACTCCTCCAAATAGGCCAAAAGGTGACCAAAATGATATTTTAGCACATAAGAACATAATAAAAGGTGAACACATGAATATATGACCTTAAATAACAATATTAAAATTTTATTGTGACTCTAAACCATGTCAAACTTTTGACCATACTTAACAATTCTAAGACCTCATAAATGACCCCTAAGACTAGACAAGTACACATAAGATCAAACTCTAGATAAGGCTAGTTAAGGATAAATATGACCACATGGAGAACATTTACAATTATTTAAGACCATAAAAATACCACATATAATTTTTTATAATCCCATACAAAATTTCAACCTATAGGTGTTGACCACTTTTGATTTGAGCTAAAATTTGGTCAATAATAAGTATATCAGCTTTTGACATGGGTATGAGCATATTTAAAAACATGCGGCCAATAGTAACCTACACGAAGGATATGGTGGCATGATTGGTACAATATTTTTTATTTTAATCTCTAAGTAATTTAGTGAATTTAGTTTTTTAGGCATCTCAAAAAAATTCTTTTATGAATCTTTTTGTATAGTGTGCTTAGTTTTATCATGAAGTTTCTACTCTTTAGGTGTAACACTCATCTTTGAGTAGAGTTTAATTAACTTGGAAACTTATTATTCAATAGGTAATGTACTACATTTTGAAACCATACATCTTATATGATGACTTGCATTGTTTACTTTTAACAAATAATTCGAGGAACAACCTCAACCATTACTTTACTAAGTCCATTCCCTCTCAAAATATTCATGGGATGGATCACCAAGTCATTTTATTTCATAATATTCATCCACTTTCCTTTTTATTTTCTAATTTTTTATGCATTAGTATAGCTTTTACATGAGG
This sequence comes from Torreya grandis, assembly GCA_037957365.1. NCBI lineage: Eukaryota > Viridiplantae > Streptophyta > Pinopsida > Cupressales > Taxaceae > Torreya > Torreya grandis. The sequence continues at coordinate 31,286 of JARHVA010003124.1, read as the reverse complement.
TTTATGTACAACAACAAACACCTTATTGCATAGGATGTAATGCCTAAACTTTTTAACTCATTTGATCATCACAAATGCTTTTTTATCAATCATTAAATATACAATTTCAACATTTATGAGAATATAACTCATGACTCACATGTGTCTCTCATCTCTATCTTCCTTTCTCTAGATTATAATGGAAACACTTAAGTGTTTAGAGGTGAAGGGGTAGCTGTAGAAGGGATGCATATTTTCAGGACTTATTAACACCAAAGTATTTACAATTGATTTATTTATTTCATCAAAATATAATTTTACTTCAATGGTCCACTCAATCTTATTGTCCTTATTTAGCATGTTGTTTATTGGTTTAACTATTTTAGTGAAACTAGAGATTAAATTGTACACAAAATTGATCTTGTTGACAAATGATTTCATATGTTTATTGCTGCAAAGAAATAATTTTTTATAATTATGTTTAATCTACCATGGCCTATGGATATACCTCTTTCAAAAATATGTAACCTATAAGTTTTCCTTTGGTAACCCTAAATATGCATTATTTTAGATTTAGGGAAATGCCATGTTCTCTACACCTCTGTAATAACATTCTTTAATCACTCATGTGGCCTCCTCTATTATTGGAAAATATAGTTAAATTGTCAATATAGATGATATTGTGTTTTTTTATTATATCCTTGAATGTAATGTCCATGGCCTAGTAAAAATTAGAACCTACATTGAATAGGTTGAACAACATCCTTTTGTATGTGAATATACCCCCATTTGATTTTAAATGTCGTCTTGATCCAAAGTTTATATTTCACCATGATATGATTATAGTCATAATACCCATCTAAAAATTACATCATTTATGATCCATCCACTATTTATATCACTTGATCTAGTGAAGGCAATGGGTAAATATTCTTTTAGGCTCAATATAGGTTTAGAAATTCCACACATAGTCATGTCTCTTCATTTTTATTTTAAACTAGCATAATATTTTCCACTCATGTGGAGTTTATAATAATAAAAATGATCTTTTTTGACAATAATTTATGTACCTATTTGAAAATCATAGGCTTTAACAATGGATCACTAGCCTTTACCTCTAATAGAACGGATTATTTCCTAGGTTGAGATGGATGGTGTGAGTGAGGATGGAAGTATTAAATACCTTTTTTTTATCATATTCATTGATGTTTGGTTATCATTGATGTCAAAGAGAGCATGTGTTATTAATGCATTAATGACAAAGTGATCATATTGATGGATTTGAGAGATATGGCACATTTGTAGGTCTATAAGGATAAAGAAGAAGTTGTTAGGCATACATAGATGTCATGGTAAAGTTATGGTATATCACTTGACCATTTGGAATAATAAACATGCATTTTATATCTTAAGATAAGTTGAACCATCATTGCATGTCATGCATATATGAAAGAACCAACAAGTTTATACATTTATTTTAGGTTCTCAAAAAGTCAACCAAGGTCAAAAAACTTCATGGAGATGTCTAAAGTGCCAAGAAGGCCCCCTAGAAACTTAGACTCTTGAAGTGTTTTCTAACTCAATTTATAAACCTTAAAAGTTTCTTTTGAAGACTATATCAGGCCAGAGACCATCAAGTTTAACTATGTTAAAGTCTAAGGTCACTAGTTAGTTGATCTAATGGTGAGTATTTATCATCCATATATTAATCCTATAGTGTGTATATCATAAAAATATCAAAAAATCTAAGATTGCACACACTGGTGACAAGTTCCACTATCTCATTGAATTTATATAAGATGAAAAGTTCATGGGAATTTATATTAACAAAGATCAATGATGTAGGTCAAGTCAAACTTCAAATGTGTAGAAGGCATGTAGATCTACCAAGTGGCACAATCATGGTAAATCTAATCTAAGATCAATGGTGAGCATTGAAAGATAAAGATCAAACTACTTAGAGGAGATTGATGGTGCATATTTGTCTATAGTTACCAAGAAGCATGAGATGAGGTTAAGGTGCTCAATGTTTAGTGTCTGTATAGTGACCATTGGAATTTAAATATTCAAATTTGTGAAGAAAACTAGTGATTAGTTTTTGGGCTATATATTTTGATCCAGGATGAATTTATTGATGTAGTAAGAAGAAAATATGTAGAGAGGTGCATCCAATGAATCTAGTTAAAAGGTTTGAATGTTTATATAATCAAATTATGGATCTTCAAAGTTGACTATTTATTCATTCATGGTGCTAATATGCACATAATATTGGTCAATCATTTGTGATTATCATACGAGTGTTTTGGTGGGAGCATTCACATGAAGATGTCTTAGATAATACATGGAGTGGACCCATATAGTTTAAATTGATCATATGTTCTTAATTTATTTGATGGAGTGATAAACAGGTGAATAGGTCTCCATGAGACCTATAAGGGATACTAAGGCCTAATTGAGAAGCATAGCTACTTAAATATGACCCATATATGCTATGGTCTACCTATGACAATGTATTTGAGATATGTCTTATCATGATAAATATATTAAGGGTTAAGACAAGTATTATGGCTGACCTAAAAGTTAATATGCATGAAGACTCTATAAATAGTATAGACCAAGGCAATGGTTTCTAGACTTGAATGTGCATGAATTGAGAAAGAAGAAGATAGAGATGAAGGAAAGAGCTCAGAGGGAGTATGCTTAGTGGATGGACTAAAGTACATAGAATATTGAAGATGAGTGAATGATACTAGAGAGATCCAAAAGAGGTGTTTTGATGTATTTCTTGTATAAGAAATTTTTACTATGCATGATGAGTTGAAAGACAGGTGTTAAACATTATTTATCCAATCAGAACGATCTTTAATTATAATTTTGAAGTTGTTGATTTCATAAGGTGTTATGTGGGTGATCCTTGAGAAGTGGGTGCTTCATTCAAAGGTCTCATGTTTGTGATCATATTATAAGACAAGTAGTCCATGTGTTTGTAGGATTGAGAGTGGGTTTTGTTCCCCAAGAGGGTTTCCCACGTAGATATGATGTTATTTGTATGATCTTACATCATATTTTTTATTCATTGTTATTAACATATTATATGTTGTATGAATGCTTATATTAATTGATTAAGAGTTTTAAAGGATTGTAATTAAAGTTTGAAATATATTTCGTCACTAATTCATCCCACTCTTAGTGATTATACCTCCGATAATTGGTATCAAAGTATGACCTTCATTACAAGTTTAATCGATTGAAGGTTATCATAGGTACAATGAAAGAGAAAGAGGCTAAAATTTTTCTTCAAGGTTAACTAATATGTGATTTCTTAGAACTCAAATGTTCAAGGGAATAAAATTAATGTCTAAAATAAAAGATCCAAATATCAAATAACATAGAAGGAAGTAAAAATTCAGACCTAACTTCCTTTATATATCATGAGTTTCTTACAAGCATTGATAGTGTGAAGACACAAATAGGAATAATAGAAACAACAACCAAGAATTTGCAGGTTGTGGTTGATACAAAGTTGAATCAAATAATTAATCAATTGGAAGGTAAAGTTATAACTTATATTGATTCAATTTTATCTAAAGATAGGCATAAATCTAGCTTTACAAAATAATCTATGGATGAGATGTCTTGGGGTATTGATGATCAAACTAAAGGGGTGATTAACTTGAACAACTATAGTTATGTTCTCAATAGACACTGTTATACTCGTAATGAATATGGTCACAAATATAAGGATTGTACTTACTCTCAAAGGAGAAGAAATGAGGTTCTCTACTATAATTGCAATCAATAGGGACATATAGCCAAATATTACAAAAGGGACTTTTGGAAAAAGGAATGTAAAGTTTTTGACACCATAAAATGGTTCAAGAAAGACAAAACTAAGATTCAAATAAAGAAGGAGAAAGACTCAAAGGAAGAATCCATGTTTGTAAAAACTACCTTACATTCTCAATAGGATGAAAACAAGAAATGGTACATAGATAGTGGATGCTCAAGTCATATGACACGAGACAAAAGTAAGTTTATTTATCTCAATAAACATTATTTAGTATTAGTAAGGTTTGGTGACAACAACTCTACTAACATAGTTTGGAAAGAATATATAAGTTTGGATATTAGTCATACTAGAAATGAAAATGTTCTATATATAGCATTTTTGAAACATAATCTTCTAAGTGTTAACCAAATGTGTAAACAAGGAAATTTGTGAGTTTTCATGACAAAGGGTGTAAAGTGAGAAGTTCCAAGTATATAAAATTAGTTGTAAACATTCACAAGGTAGATAACAATGTGTATGTGTTCCATGAATATAATGAATAAAAGTGCTTCATGAATCAATTAGAGAAAAGTTGGCTTTGGCATAAAAGACTTGGACATCTAAACTTTGATAATTTAGTAAGAATCAATTCAAAAGGACTAGTGAGGAATATGGCTAAAATCACTAAGATTTCACATACTCTCTACAAGGCATGCCTTCATGGAAATCAAGTTAAAAGAAGATACAAATCTAATGAGCATTCTACCACAATACCATTGGAGTTGATCCACATAGACCTTTTTGGACCTATGATAAATCAAGGTATTCAAGGTAATAGCTACTTTATGTTATTAATTGATGACTTCACTATAATGAATTGGATATTTTTAAAGAGAAATTAGAATCTTTTGGAAAATTTAAAGAATTCAAAGCTCTTATTTAAAATGAAAAAAGGATCAAGAATCAAGTGTGTAAGATAAGACAGAGGAGTTGAATTTTGGTCTTATGAGTTTGATGAATTTTTTGAGGAACAAGGAATTAGAATACAATACTCTACTACTAGGACATCTCAATGGAATGGGGTAGTTGAGAGGAAAAATATAATTGTCAAAGAGATGACTAGAACCATGCTTCAAGATTCCAAACTTCTAGATGATTTTTGGGAAGAGGCTACCAATACTTATGTTTATATCTTAAATAGATGCCAAGTTATAGAAAATGGTGATAATGCTCCATATGAGCTATGGAAAAATAGGGTAGCTAATGTCAAACACTTTAGAGTGTTTGGGAGCAAGTGTTTTATCAAGAGGAATGAAGAAAATATTGGAAAATTTAACTCAAGATCTAATAAGGGAATCTTCTTGGGTTATTGCTCCATAATTTATAATTATATGTGTTTCAATAAGATACTCCACGAAGTTATTGAAATCTCTAATGTGAGATTTGAAGAGGTAGGTGACATCAAGAAGCCTAACTTGTAGATAATTGACACTACTAAAGATGCTATTTCAAATAATGAAAGCATACTTGATCAATCAGATGATGAAGAGGAAGAAGTAAGATGGGATATTAAAGTACCTTATATGAGAATATAGAAGGATCATCTAGTTTCCCAAGTTATTGGAGATGTGAATGCTAGTTTGTAGACTAGGAATAGAAGGTTGATCAATAAAAAACAAGGCACAAATTTGTTATAAAAGATTGAACCCAAAACTTTCGTAAAAGCTATAAAAGATGACAATTTTACATTTTCCATAAAGGAGGAAATTTATCAAATAGAAAAAAATTAAACATGGGATTTGGTTCCTAGGCTAAAAGATAAAAATGTGATAAGAACTAAGTGGGTTTTCATAAACAAGATGAATGAGAAAGGAGAGGTCACAAGAAATAAGGCTAGATTGGTGTGTAAAGGATATGATAAAGTTGAAGGGATATACTTTGATGAGAAATTTTATAATGTAGCAAGAATGGAAGCAATTATAATTTTTATATCATATGCAAGCTTCAAAGGTTTCAAAGTTTACCAAATGGATGTGAAATCTACTTTTTTGAATGAAAACTTAGATGACAAAGTTTATATTAAGCCACCTAAATTTTTTTTAATGAAAATTAATTAGGACTATGTTTACAAACTAAATAAGGCTTTATATGGTCTTAAACAAGCTCTTAGAGCTTGGTATGATAGATTATACATGTATCTACTGAGCCAAGGCTTCAAAAGAGGGATAGTTAGTAGTAATTTATATATCAAGACAAATGCCACTCATCAATTACTAGTATTACTCTATGTTGATGATATAATATTTGGTTCTAATAATGACAACATGACTAGAGAGTTTTTAGATGTTATGAAGACTGAGTTTGAAATTTCAATACTGGGAGAACTTTCTTTCTTCTTAGGATTACAAATTAACCAACTTAATTAAGGGATATTCATTTCAAAAACAAAATACATCAAAGATATGCTAAGAAAGTTTGACATGTTGGATTGTAAGATAATGATTACTCCAATGATCATTAGATGCAAGCTAAGTAAACAAGATGACCCAACAAAATTTGATCAAACTTTATATAGATCCATGGTTAAAAGTCTCTTATACTCTATTACTTCTAGGCTTGATATCAAGAAATTAGTGGGACTTGTAGGAAGGTTTCAAGATGATCCTAGAGCATATCAATTTAAATTAGTCAAAATTATATTAAGATATCTCAAAATCATAATAGAGTATGGTTATGATACCCTAGGAATAAATAATTTACTCTAAAGACATACACTGATGCAAATTGCATAAGATGTATAGATGATAGAAGGAGTACCAGTGGTGGTATCTTCTTCATGGGTGAATGATTGTTATCTTTGATAAGTAAAAATAAAGCCTCTATATATTTATCAACTATAAAATCTAAGTATATAGCTTTTGCTTCTTGTTGTACTCAGATAATGTGGATGAAACAAACCTTGAAAGATTATAAGGTAAGATAAAATTGAACTTGTCCTATCTATTGTGATAATACTAGTGCAATTAGTATCTCTAATAATTTTTTTATGCACTAAAATACCAATCATATTCCTATTAGATATCATTTCTTAAGAGAATAAGTAAGTAATCAAATTGTTAAATTGGAATATGTGTTTACAAAATAACAATGTGTAGACATTATGAAAAAACAATTGACAAAGGCCACATTTGAGTATCTAAGACAAAGCATGGGAGTCACCTCCTTGTATATGAATCATTATAATGAATTTGAGTAGGTTAAATCATCTTTGATGATGGTTCAAGAGTTTAATTAGTAAAGATAAGGATAAGTATTTGTAGGATAATAATATCTTTTGAAGATATGTTTTGCTAAAGGGGAGCTAACTCAATTATCTTATGTGGCTTGAAGAAGTTTTACATGATGTGAGGGGGAACATATGTGAAGATACTTTAGTCATGATATAAATTTAAATATGTATTATATAGTTTTAAATTCAATAAGATTGACATGATGACTTGATCAAACTAAGTCATGTATTTTGACAAAGTATTGAATCTTCATGCATATACAAAGACATCTTGATAGTTATGAAGGTAGACAAGTCTAAGGATTTGAAAATCACAAGTTCAGATTGGTGTATATCAAAGAATAGATGACATGAGATGGAGGTTGATGTTAATGGGAGATTTCAAAGCTCTATGAGTAGTTTGCTAGGTCTAAGGATCAGAGAAGTCCAAGTTTAGATTGGTGCATGTTAAAGGAGGAGTAATTTATTCATTTTATTGAAAGTATGTAAGTATCCTAAGCATCTTAAATAATATTTGAATACATACATGATGTTAATGAATGATTTTTAACATGTTGAGGAAGAGACCCTTTTTCATTAATGTCAAAGGGGGAGAAATATCAGAGTGAAGGAGCTAAATTCAAATAAGCAAGAAGTCATTCTAAGGGTGTTTTTACCATCAAACACAAAGGGAGATATTTTTTAGAATAGTCATTTATGTTTGATTATCATTGATGCCAAAGAGAGCATGTGGTACTAATTCATTAATGACAAAGTGATCAAATTGATGGTTTAGAGAGATATGACACATTTGTAGGTTTGTAAAGATAAAGAAGTTGTTAGTCATCCATTTATGTCTTGATGAAGTTTTGGTATGTCAGTTGACCATTAAAAGTGAGAAACATACATCTTCTAGCTTAAGAGAATCTAGATCATCACTTCATGTCATATAGATATGATAGAACCAATAAGTTTGTGTATTTATTTAAAGTTCTCAGAAAGAAAACCAAGGTCAAAGTACTTCATAGAGATTTTGTCTAAAGTTTCAAGAAGGTATCCTAAAAATTTGGACTCTTGAAGTGTTTTATAGATCAAGTTATAAACCTAAAAAGTTTCTCTTACAAACTATGTTGGGCTAGAGACTGTCAAGTTTAACTATATTAAAGTCTGAGGTCATTAGTCATTTGATCTAATGATGAGAATTCATCATCTAGATATTGATCCTATGGTGCGTATTTAGTCAAAATGTCAAACAATTTAATATTTCACATGCTGGTGACAAGTGTCACTATCTTGTTGAGTTGATATAAGATCAATAGTTTGTGGGCATTCATGCTAATAAAGATCGATGGTATGGGTCAAGTCAAAATTCAAATGTGTAGAAGGCACATAGAGCTACCAAGTGGCACAATTGAGGGATATTTAATCTAAGATCAACAATGATCATTACAAGATAAAGATTGGTCTACTCAGAGGAGATCAACAGTGCATATTTTTCCATAGTTGCTAAAAATCATGAGATGACATTAAGATGCTCAATGTTTAGTGTCTATATAGTGATCATTGGAATTTAAATATTTAAATTTGTAAAGAAAAATATTTCTCAATTTTTGGGATATATATTTTGATCTAGGACAAATTTTTTGATGCAATAAAAATCAGAGTTGTAGAGGACTTCAAGTGTATATAATGAATCTAGTTAGAAGGTATGAATGTTTGTATAGTCAGAGTTATGGAACTTAAAAGTTGACTATTTGTTCATTCATGGTGCTACTATGTACAAAATATTGTTCAAGCATTTGTGCTTTAATATAAAGGTGTTTTGGTTGGAGAATTCACATGAATATGTATTAGAGATTATATGGAGTGGACCCATACAGTTAAAATTGATCATATGTTCTTAATTTGCTCAATGAAGTGCTAAATGGGTGAATATGTCTCCATGAGACCTATAAGGGATATTAATTCCTAATTAAAGATGTAGCTTCTCAAGTGTGACCCATAGATTCTATGGTTGACCAATGACAATGTATTTTATGTATGTCTTAGCATGATAAATGTCTTAAGGGTTACAACAAGTATTATAGCCAACCTAGAAGTTAATATGTATGAATAATCTATAAATAATAGAGACCAAGGTAATGGTTTATAGAATTGAATGTGCATGAATTGAGAAAATGAAGATAGAGACAAAGGAAAAATATTAGAGGGAGTGTGCTTAGTGGATGGACTAAAGTGTAGAGCATATTGATGATGAGCAAAGAAGACTAGAGAGATCCAAAAGAGGTGTTAGCTGAATTGCTTGTATGATCAAGTTTAAATATGTGTTATGAGTTTAAAGAGATGTGTTAAACATTATTTCTCCAATTAGATTGATCTGCAATCAAAATTCTAGATTTATTGATTTTATAAGGTGTTGTGTGGGTGATCAACATCTAAAAAAAGTGGGTGCTTATTCATACTTAGGGGTGGGTGATCCTTGTGAAGTGGGTGATTCACTAACAGGTCTCATGTTTATGATCATCTTATAAGACAAGTAGTCCATGTGGTTTTAATCTTGAGAGTGGTTTTTATTCCCCAAGATGGTTTCCCACGTAGATCTGAAGTTATGTGTATGATATTACATCATCTTTCTTATTCATTGTTATGAACATCTTATATGTTTTATGAATGGTTTTAGTCATTGATTAAGAGTTTTAAAGGATTGAAATTAAATTTTGAATTATCTTGCATCACTGATTTACCCCCCTCTTAGTGATTGTACCTCCAACACCTTTAGGTATTCATAGATCTATGATATAACATCTTCAAAGTATTTTAGTGATTTTGTAATCCCTTATTTTTCATTTTGAGTGCAAGTTGTGCTTAAAAGCACATTTTTTGAGTCACCGCCATTGCCCACATTTTAATAATCATGTAACATACCTTTGGTAGGGATTATTTTCTCCTTTTGATCTTGGTAGTCCATGTCAAACCACCAATCCAATGATACCATACCATTTAGTATGTTGTTTCTTTTCAAATTTATCCCTCCATCATCTAACTCAAATTGCTCTCTATCTTCTTCATATATGATTTGATATTCAAATACATCTTTGTTCATGATGAATTAAATAATATTTTGATATTTTTTAAATAGCTAGAAATTATTTACATTATTTAGAACACAATAAATAGAGGCTAACTCCATTGCTAATATCTTCAATCTGGAGTCAACAATTAGTTCCAAAGTGCTTGTTGTCATTTCCAATGCATTCACTATGTGATTTATTATATGAGGTATCATCTATACATTTAATCCATCAAAGTATTCTATTATGTTACATAAAAAAATATAATACCTAGGTAATAACTTGAAATTACAAGCATAATGGCTTCTAACTTGCTTAAGCACCAGATATAAGTCACCTATCACCTTTAGATTCTTGGATTTCCTCTTGAGAGCAAACTAAAGGTTATGAACCAAAACTTCATATTCAACCACATTTTTTTATGCAATCAAATTGTAGCCTAAATGTATTTATATAATATTTTACTCTTAGGTTAATAAATTCAATGTTAGATCCATACCCACTCTTAGACTTAGAGCCATAAAAGTTCAAAGTCCACAAATGATCTTCATCTAATTGTAATGAAATCTGAGATGTAGGTGTTGTTTAAACATTGACCTCTTTATACTTTTTATCAACATAAAGAATGCATGCACTTTTATCTTTTCTTGAAAATGAACCCTTAGTGTGGAGTTCAATGGTATAATTAGACATTGGGATAGTTAAAATATAAATATTTTCATCCAAATGACATGCAAATTCCTTATTTTCACTCAGACCACTAGGCTTTAACTTGTTGATTTCAATTTTGATTATTCTCAATGCTAAAATAAACATTGAATTGCTATGTTTTAGAGGTGTATCAACACATTTTGAATATTCATATTCTAGGGAAAAATATGTAACTAAGGTATGTGAAGTGCATAGAGGATATCCTTCCCATCTATATTATTAAGCCCTTCAATCTATAAATTCTCTTGCATAGTTAAAATGTTGATAGTAAAATTTTCATGAGCTTTCAATTTACTCTTAAGCATGTAGACCCCAAGTTTAGACTCCTCATACATGATCACATTCATCTTGTTAAACTCTATGATTATAGGTATTATTTTTGGCTCTCACTCAATTACGATATAATTCGATACACCATGCCATGAGAGCCACATATGGGATACATCAGTTTCCATATATCCATTTAAATTTTTTTACTAATCTCTATTAATAAGCATACCATATGCATCTATTAAATCAACAAGCTAAATTTAATGATTTTTTGCACTCTCTAATTAGAATCCAACTACATATGGAGGTTATTTATCTCACCAATCATCTTGACCTCTAACTTGTACAATTACCTTCCTAATTGACTTAGTAAGAGTTAATTCAACTTCTAAAAAATTGAGTAAGTTATTACATTGCCTAAAACACTTGAATTCACCAAATAATTGGGTAATATTTTACCAAAAATGCATAATGTTAAGATAAAATGAGGAGTTTCAATATTTTCTTTGTAAATGACAACATGTGCATCAATTACTCTTTTGGTTTCTTTCCCTTTAGGAGTAGATATCTATTTAATGGCATACCTTTTTGATTCAATATTTGGAGTAAATAAAACATGGTTATATTATCCTTCATTTTATTTAGGACTTCAACAATGTTGTATTCATGTTTTTTCCAAGGGTTTTTCAGATTGTAGGAATATAGTGTTATTCTTTGGTTGATTAGATGCATTAGATCCCTTAGGCAGAAATAGTTTGTTGTTTACATTATCATCAAGTGGGACCTAAGTGTTGTTGGGAGGAGTAGATTTTGCTAATGGATTTTGTAATTTAATCTTCAACATGTAGTTTTTCCATCTTTGGAACTATTTGAATGTGTGAACCTCATATAGGTTGTCATCATGATCATTGTCACTCTCATATGAGAATTCATAGGTTTCCAAGATTAGATAAGTACGTGGATTCCTTATACTTTGGTTTGAGTTGTTATATTATGTATGCACTATTTTAATTTTTTATATCTACTTCTAGAAGATGTTCAAGGCTAATATAAATGAACACAATTTGTTTTAATGTGTTCCACTATGTTATGTGTTGTCCCCAAAAACACACTTCTCATCTTTTGGGACAATATGTGAACTATTTTGGTTCCTCAGACCCAAATTGTCTATTCCCTTTTCAAAATTTGTCCTGAGCATTCAAATTCCTCATTTTTCAAGCTTCTCAAAAAATCTACGGACTTTGCAGGCTTGAACCTATGGACTATGTAGGCTTGAATCTATGGACTCAACAGGAAGAGAAATCTATAGTCTCAATAGGAAAATAAAATCTACATACTCTGTAGGCTAAGTTCAATGGGCTTCATAGGTTGATTTATATGCACTCTATAGGAAAGAATCAAGCCCTTAACACTTAGGTGATTTCAAAGTTGTTTCAATGACTAGGTTCAACCAAAAGAGTTCATCGGCAAGCTTCGAAGAAAGGATTAAACCATTGAACCTTGAACCATTTTGGTTTAATAGGTTCAACATTAGTAGCAAGAGTTTAACCACTTTAAGGTTCAACAGGTTCAAAGGCTTCTATAGGTAGGTTCAATTAAAAGAACAAGTTTTTGACACATCAAACCATTGAACCACTTTGGTTCAAAGGTTTAATGGGTTCAATGGTTCAATAGGTTCAATGACCAAATGGTTCAACACGTTTGCTTCAAAAAGATCAAAAGTACTTAGCCAAATAAGAAGGATGAATTGATTGAGCCATTGAACCATTGAACCACTTTGGTTTAAAGGTTCAATGGGTTTAATGAGGCCTATTTCAAAGAATCTTGGTTCAAGTAGATAAAGAGAATGAACCATTGAACTGTTTAACCAAAGTTGGTTCAATTAGTTGGTTCAATCGATAGGTTCAAGAGTTTGCCTCAAAGCCAAAGGATTAGATACCCTTGCAGAGGGCGGTGAACTAAGGCCTAGAACCCTTGTAGAGGGCAGCGAGCAAAAACTTGACAGAACCCAAAAGATGCTACCAAGAGTCATCTTTTGAGCCTCATTTTACTTTGTTTCTTAGAATAACAAAAGTTGACATGTGTCCTTTGTGAGTTAAGAAGAAGCCTCCATGTGTCAATATCTACATGAATCGAAAATGAGTCTCAAGTGTTTCTAGAATGAAATGGAAGTCACCATGTGTCCTCACCTATTTCTCAGCAGATGCTGCCATGTGTCACAATTTGAGATTCACATAAAATCAACTAAGGAAAATTTTAAAGGGCAAACAACCCTTGCAGAGGGCAGGAAGGAGGAAAATGGACCAATTGAAAAGATCGAAAGACAAAGGGATTTCCTTCGAGAAAAATACTAAGGCAAGAAATGATTTCTTTTAGACTTCTATCCAAAGGAATTCCTTCAGATAAAAAGTCTGAAGAAATTTGGGGAAGCTGTGAGAGAAAAGCTCAAAAGAATTTTTGAAGGTGAAAGACAAAGCGACCAAAACAATTCTTGCAAAATTTTTGTTTGTAGGAAAATGTCTACAAAAAAAGTCTACAAGAAAGCTCAAAAGAACTCTAAAGACAAATGGCTGTCGAAGGACCCCAAAGGGCAGGTGCCCTTGCGAGGGATTCTCGACTTCCAAATTAAAGGACACTTCCCCAAAGCCAAAGGGTCACCTTCCCTTTAGGTGGATGCAAAAAAAGAAATCTGAAGGAATCAAGTAGTAGAAAAGGCTAAATCAAGAGAAAGCTAAAGAAAGTCCAAGGGGTGATGTGCCTGAAGACATCAAAGTCAAGAATGGCAAACTAGCCATTAGAAATTCAAATGTAGTGATGGGTGCGTGAATGTCAATTTCAAGGTTCATAAAATAGCGATTGATTTTGAAAAGCCTTAAAGAAGAGCCAAATAACTTAGCCACCTATTAGAAGAAAGAAGCTTGAAGGGAAAATACCCTTGCGGGGGGGCTCTTCTTGACCCAAAGTAGACTATTTCTCAAGGCCCCGAAGGGCAGGTCACCACCGAGAAAGATCAATCGACAAAGCCGAAGGAATTGCCAAGGAAAGTGACGTGCCCATAGATGTCAAAGTTGTGATAATGAAATAGTCATTGATCCTTGTAGGTTTAAATCTATGGACCTAAATGCATTCAAGGCTTTAAGGCCAAGATCAATAGGAAGTGACTAAGGAATAGAGCATCAAATTAAATCTAGGCCTGATTCAATTAACCAAAAAAGGAGGAATGATGAGGAAGGATCAGAAACATTTGCACATCAGATATGTTTTTAGAAGTACACCACCAGGTGGACATTGAAAGATGCAAAATTTTAATAGCGTGACCCATTTCCCTGTATTAAGAAAAGCAAATGGGTAAGTGCCCCTAAATTATAGCATGTCTTCTTAACAAAATTCAATGCAACATGATGTGTTACTATTCCCAAGTCCTTCTTGAAGAGGCTATATAAGGGACTCTCTTGTTATTGTAAAGGATGAATCTCTGACATTTAAAAACAAAACTCTACCCAAATTGGAAGGCATTATTGAGACTTTGAGATCAGATTGTTGATCATATTTTATTATTGGAATAAGAAAGCAAGTGACTTTTCAGACTTTGTGTTGTGATATCTTTGTTGTTGGGGAAACTATTCTTATGTCTTTTTCCTTAATATATTTTTTATTCCTTTAATTCAACAAGTAGAATTAGTGAAAGTAGTCAGGAAGGTGTCCTAAAGTCAACTGTGGAGAGACTTTGTTTCCCCATAATTGCCTTTAGTGTGTTTTATTTTTGTTTCTGTGTAAAGGACCTTAGGATGACTTTTTGCCCTCATTGTCCTTCATATCTCATTCTTGGGCAATTCAAGTGGAGACTTTATGCTACATCTCAATTTGTTGGTTACTATGTCCTTGGTCACATTTTGTAATTAATACTAGGAGTATTCTTGTGGTTTACTGAATAGTACTTCTAAAAGAAGAGGAGTGCTTTTTGTCATTTCCCTTGAGACTTTTCCTTTGATTTACACGCATCATCTCTGAAGAAAGAGAGATGGATGGTTTATCCTACCCTTGAGTATTATTTTCTATATATATATATAACATATCTATAGGGAACTTCCCCTTGATGAGAGGAGAGATTAGTCCCCTTTTGATGTGGTAAACCTACACATTTGGATGACCAATCTTCCTACTTTGGCTGATCAGACATATTTTGTTTATCAGTACGTTGATCGACAAAATAATCAATCAATAGTTTTTGGTGACTCTGCTGGGGATATAACCCATTATTGTTATAATCTATCCATTTTACTCTACTATGGAAGAATGAACTACTCCAGTGTTTTCCCATCATTAAAATTTTCCTCCCAGCCTCGCGCAACAGTTTTTGGTGACTCCGTTGTGGAATATAGTTATGTGCATTCTAAAACCTCAAGTTTTAGATGAAATCAATCTCTACCATTATCCATTATAGACTCCATTCCATTTTTGTATTTTACTCATTATTATTATAATCTTACCATTCACCTCCACACTAACCAAGAAAGAACATGTAGTTTAAAGCCTCAAGCTTCAAACTAAAGCAAGGTCAATTTTTTTCCATTTTTGTTTCACAATTTGGTAGATTCAAGGTATACACGAAGCCAAAGGGCTAAAGGTATTGTTGACCTTGTATTCGAGTTGGTATAGAAAAGTAATTTTGATCCATTTCCTTCACCATCTCACCTCCAACGAATGAAGAACGTTCCTCCTACTAAAGTCAGATCTCCATTGCCAGACGAAGTATCCACTTCTACTATTGATAAAGCTTTGCCAATAATTACTCCTCTATGATTTGTTATTCCTCCTTTTCATATTCATATAATGGTAGTTTAAGGCCCCTGGGGTAATTCTTTTGGTCCTCTCAATCTTACTCCACCTCTAAATGAGATTCCACACAATTCAAAGAAGAATTTCCCCAAATTCTATGGTGATGGGAAAGTTCATCCTGATGAACACATTGGAGCCTTTAGAATAGACTATGGCATAATTGGAGTAGAATTTGAAGATGTAGCAGTCAGGATATTTGTATAAACATTACAAGGTGTTTCTAAAAATTGGTTTTATCATCTATAGGCTCGATCAGTAATTGATTAGAATACCCTCAAAGCTAAGTCTGAAGCCAAATTCAAACCTGTAGAAGACGCACATGCCTTTCTGGCTCAACTCACATAAATGAATAAAGAGCCTCATGAACCAATGAGAGACTTCATAGCCAAATTTGACAAATTGAGGAATAGAATTCTTGTAATTACTCAACCTACAATTGAGAATCTCAAATGCTTCTTCATTAATTCTTAGTTACTTGAAGTGAGTTTTCTTTTGAAATATGCTAGTCAAATAGATCTTACTACAGCTCAACTTTTGGCCACTGAGGTAGAAGATGATCTCATCTTAGTAGAGAAGATAAGAAGAGATCCAAATAGAAATAGACCCTCATCATATTTTGAATATTCATCTATAGGCACCACTGATCCAATGGTGTAAAAGCTGGCAAATGAACTGCTAGCCTTGAAAAGACAAATGGCACAAGGAATGTCTTCTGCTTCTTCATACAGAGGTATTCCAAGAAGGACATTTCCAAATTAGTCATATTAGGGCAATGCTTCTAGGAATCAAGGGCAAAAAAATCATCTTCCTCCCCCATAAGGGAAACTTGCCCTTGAAGCTCCTCCAACCAACTCAGTAGTTGGATATTTAGAAATAAAACATGCTTTCTCTTTCCAACCTGAGTTTGAGAAAGAAAATGATGTTGATATCTTCATAGAGGATCAAGAAGAATCAGATGGTGACTCCCACATTAGTTTCCTAAACTACCAAGATGAACCCAAAAGCAAAGGAGAAGCTTTTGATGGATCATATGTAGTGTTTACTAGGTCTAAGAACCAATCAGTCCAACAAGCTGATAAAGGGAAAATAGAGGAGCAACCTCAACCAACAATTACAATTGCTAAGCATGGAACCACTTTGCCTTATCAGTCAAAGGATCCAGTGGTCACCCAAAAAGTAAGTACATTAATTTCACCTTCACCTTCTACATCAATTTCACAAACTAGCCCTCCTCCCATCCCTCCTATAAACCAAAAGGTTGAAATATCTTCCTCTGTTCCTAATCCAGTTCAGCCATTTGACATAATTGATCATGTCAAGAAGACAAAAATACAAATGTTTGAATTTGAATATTTACAGTCTAATCATGATCAATTGGATAAGTTGGTCTAATGTGTCAAGAACCAAACCATCCCTACAAGACAAGAGGTTATGAAAATAATTCTTGATTCCCTAAAGAACATGCCCATTACAAATAATATTTTCATTACTCCTCTAATTGCCCTTGGGAAAATAGAACCTTTCTATGTTTCCTTATTGATAAATGGTTATCAACTCAACAATTGCATCATTGATTCTAGGGCATCTGACAATGTCATGCCTGCTAAAGTAGCTGAGTCTCTAGGTCTCACACTAACCAAAACCTTTGGGAGATGTTTCTCCATGGAAAATAAGCAAGTACCATTGTTGGGGCAAATCAAAGATGCCCAATTTGCATTTGTAGCCTCTCTAGTTAAGAGAATCAAGATGACTATCTTAGTGGCTGAGTCCCAACATCTTATGGCATTTTGCTTGGATGAAATTTCTACAAGGATGTGGGAGGATAACTAAGCATGGACCTGTTTGAGGCAAGGATCCCTATCCAAGGTGTAATGAAGATATTTCTCCCTAAAAAGGAGGCAAAACATATTGTCACCCAAACGTTGGCCCCTGTAGCACAAATTCTATTTTAGTCTTCAGATAGGGGTAATTATTTCCTAACCACAGAGAATGTTCATGTTTATATAATTGAAAGTCTTGTAGCTGACAATCTAGGAATTGATCCAAATAGGATGTCAGGAGAATTGGTAGTGCATAGTATAAATAAGGAAGGATTTTACATCTCTAATGAAGAGAAATATGATAGGTGATCAGTTTCTAATGATGCTTGGATCCTGGAATCCAATGGTAGCAATTCTTTCACCAACGATGGAGTCGAGACTGTGTTGATATCTCCTCAAGGAGATATTCTTCTTTTATGTAATTTGTAATTCAACAACACCAAAAACATAGCTAGATGTGAATCTCTATTGCTTGGATTGATGATTGCTGAAGATGAAGAGATCAAACTCCTTCACATCAAAGGAGATGCTAGGTTGATAGTTTGTCAAGAGTTTGATGTGGACAATCTAATCATGTACTAGACTGAACCATAAGAATAACCTAATATGGTAATGGACCATACTACTGTAAATCAAAATTAGTCAAAGGAACCCTTCGTTAAGAAATTAAGGAGTTATAGATTTCAAATTGAAGACCACATCCTGCCATGGGGCAAGAACAAGAAAAAACCAAAAGGAAGACACAAAAAATTGGTTTCTTGGTGGAGAGTTCCATTTGCCTGTCACCATTTCTAGGGACAACATGTCTTCTTATTGGTTTATCAGGATAAAGCACTATTTTCACTTCCTCTCAAGAATTAGCATCTGAAACACTTCAACTCTTGAATTATCAGATCATTGCATTTTTACATATGTATATTTGTATATTTTTTAATTCCATTTTGTTTTATTTGTTTCTTTTTTTTATGCCTTCCATTTCTAGGTAACATGACTCCATAGCCCAATGGTACACATGAAGACATTGGAGATTTTGGATTCTACTCCCTTCAATTCTTTTTTACAATTGATAGAAGTTCCCCAACTGGAGCCAGATATTGTCCCCAAAAACACACTTCTCATCTTTTGGGACATGTGAACTATTTTGGTTCCTCAGACAAAAATTGTCTCCTCCCTTTTCAAAATTTGTCTTTATCATTAAAATTCCTCATTTTTCAAGCTTCTCAAAAAATCTACGAACTCTGCAGGCTTGAATCTATGAAATTTGCAGGCTTAAATCTATGGACTCAGTAGGAAGAGAAATCTATGGACTCAACAAGAAAAGAAAATCTACAAACTCTGCAGGCCAAGTTCAACAAGCTTCATAGGTTGATTTCTATGGACTCTATAGAAAAGAAGCAAGATATCAACACTTAGGTGATTTCAAATTTGGTTTAATGACCAGGTTCAACCAAAAGAGTTCATTGGCAAGCTTCTAAGCAAGGTTTAAACCATTGAGCCTTGAACCAGTTTGGTTTAATTGGTTCAATAGGTTTAAAGGTTCAACATCAGTAGCAAGATTTTAACCGATTCAAGGTTTAATAGGTTCAAAGGCTTCTACAGGTAGGTTTAATCAAAAGAACAAGTTTTTGATGCATTGAACCATTAAACCATTGAACCACTTTGGTTCAAAGGTTCAATGGGTTCAATGGTTCAGGTTCAATGACCAAATGGTTCAACGTGTTTGGTTCAAAAATATCAAAAGGACTTAGCCAAATAAGAAGGATAAACTGATTGAACCATTGAACCATTAAACCACTTTGGTTCAAAGGTTCAATGGGTTCAATGAGGCTTGTTTCAAAGAATCTTGGTTCAATTGGATAAAGAGAATGAACCATTGAACCATTGAACCAAAGTTGGTTTAATCAGTTGGTTCACTCGATAGGTTCAAGGGGTTGCCTCAAAGCCAAAGGATCAGATACCCTTGCAGAGGGTGATGAACCAAGGCCTAGAACCCTTGCAGAGGGTAGTGAGCAAAAACTTGACAGAACTTGATGGATGCTGCCAAGTGTCATCTTTTGAGCCTCATTTCACTTTGTTTCTCAGAACAGTGGAAGCCACCACGTGTCCTTTGTGAGTTAAGTGGAAGCTAGCATGTGTCAATGTTCACATGAATCTAAAATGAGTCTCAAGTGTTTCCATAATGTAATGGAAGCTACCATGTGTCCTCACCTATTTCTCAGTAGATGCTACCATGTGTCACAATTTGAGATTCACATAAAATCAACTAAGGTAAATTTTGAAAGGCAAACAACCCTTGTGGAGGGAAGGAAGGAGGCAAATGGACCAATTGAAAAGACCAAAAGACAAAGGGATTTCCTTCAAGAAAAAGACTAAGGCAAGAAACAAATTCTTTCAAACTTATGTCTGAAGGAATTCCTTCAGATGAAAAGTTTGAAGAAATTCAGAGAAGCTGTGGGAGAAAAGCTTGAAAGAATTTCTGCAGGCCAAAGACAAAGTGACTGAAACAATTCTTACAGACTTTTTGTCTGTGGGAAAATGTCCACAAAAAAAGTCTGTGGGAAAGCTCAGAAGGACTCCGAAGACAAAAGGCTGCCAAAGGACCCCGAAGGGCAGGTGCCCTTGTGGGGGACTCTCAGCTACAAAATTAAAGGACACTTTCCCAAAGCTAAAGGATCACCTTCCCTTCGAGAGGATGCAAAACAAGAAATCCAAATGAAGCAAGTAGCAAAAAAGGCTAAATCAAGAGAAAGTTGAAGAAAGTCCAAGGGGTGATGCACCCAAAGACGTCAAAGTCAAGAATGGAAAACTAGCTGTTGGAAATTCAAATGTAGTGATGGGTGCGTGAACGTCAATTTCAAGGTTTGAAAAATAGCCGTTGATTTTGATAAGCCTTAAAGAAGAGCCAAAGAACTTAGTGACCCACCGAAAGAAAGAATCCTAAAGGCCATCCGAAGACCACCTAAAGGGTAAATACCCTTGTAGGGGGGCTCTTCCTAACCCAAAGCAGACTATTTCTCAAGGCCCCAAAGGGCAGGTTACCTCTGGGAAAGATCAATTGACGAAGCTAAAGGAATTGTTAAAGAAAGTGACGTGCCTGTAGACATCAAAGTTGTGACAATGAAATAGTTGTTGATCCTTGTAGGTTTAAATCTATGGACCCAAATGCATTCAAAGGATTTAAGGCCAAGATCAGTAGGAAGTGACTAAGGAATAGAGCATCAAATTGAATCCAAGACCAGATTCAATTAAATATAAAAGGAGGAATGATGAGGAAGGATCAAAAACATTTGCACATTAGATATGTTTTTCGAAGTAGACCGCCAAGTGGACATTGAAAAATGCAAACTTTCAATAGTGTGACCCGTATCCCTACATTAAGAAAAGTAAATTGGTAAATGCCCCTAAATTTTAGCATGTCTTCTTAACAAAATTCAATGCAACATGATGTGTTATTATTCCCAAGTCTTTCTTGAAGAGGCTATATAAGGGACTCTCTTGTTATTGTAAAGGATGACTCTCTGACAATTAGAAACAAAACTCTGCCCAAATTAGAAGGCATTACTGAGACTTTAAGCTCAGATTGTTGATCATATTTTGTTATTGGAATAAGAAAGCAAGTGACTTTTTAGACTTTGTGCTGTGATATCTTTGTTGTTGGGGAAACTTTTCTTATGTCTTTTTTCTTAATATATTTTTTGTTCCTTTAATTCAACAAGTAGAATTAGTGAAAGTAGTCAGGAAGGTGTCCTAAAGTCAATTGTGGAGAGACTTTGTGCCCCCATAATTACCTTTAGTGTGTTTTCTTTTTGTTTCTATGTAAAGGACCTTGGGATGACTTTTTGCCCTCATTGTCCTTCATATCTCACTCTTGGGAAATTCAGGTGGAGACTTTGTGCTACATCTCAATTTACTAGTTACTACGTCCTTGGTTACATTTTTCAATTACTACTAGGAGCATTCTTGTGGTTTGCTGAATAGTACTTTTGAAAGAAGAGGAGTGCTTTCTATCATTTCCCTTGAGATTTTTCCTTTGATTTGCACGCATCATCTCTGAACAAAGAGAGATGGATGGTTTATCCTACCCTTGATTATTATTTTCTATGTGTGTGTGTGTGTGTGTGTGTGTGTGTGTGTGTGTGTGTGTATAGCATATCTATAGGGAACCTCCCCTTGATGAGAGGTGATATTAGTCCCCTTTTGATGTGGTAAACCTACACATTTGGATGACCAATCTTCCTACTTTGGCTAATCAAACCTATTTTTTTATCAGTACACTGATCGACAAAATAATCAACCAACATTATGCACCCTAAAACTAGTGGGAAATGCCAAATTAGTTAAACCGATGAATCTTTAAGTATTTTTGTTGGTTTGATACATGTTGTCAAGATGACTAGGCACATTTATATTGTTAGGCATGCTATTACATTGGCATTTAATTATTTCAAAGTTAAATTTTATGTTTTGAAGATGGTTGTTTATGGATTGATTATTATTCAAGGCACTTGTCTCTATAAATTAACCATATCATTTATCAATCATTTAAGCATCTACTATAAGACTCATATTTCTCAATTTACACTGGAATTATGGTTACTTATCAGTTATGTTAGTGGGTTAACCACAAACACCAAAACATTTATAAATGTGGGGATAATAGGATGCATTTGGTTATGGGTAGTGTTAATAGGCATTTGATTATTCATAAATTATGTATGATTTGCTCATTATTATCTAGAACAACATAATCACATTTGTTAGGCATAACAATAGTGTTTTTATATGCCATAGAGACTATTTGGTGATTATTTTTTAGAGGCAACATGTTATTAGGAGGAATGAATTATTGATTGTTGGACATGTAGTTCAATGGAATATGGGTATATACCTAATTTATACTTGAGTACATATCACTTAGAATTAGATTCATCAGTAGTGTATTGTGTATGAGCACTTGTTTTATCACTAGAATTTGGTTGTATGCACTTGGATACCTTAATGAAGGCAATGGACTAGACCCATACCCTTGTGGTATAATATTTTGATTGATTATTACAACTTATGATATTCTAAGGATAAGGTTACAAGTGTTGTGAGAATCCTAGAGACAAAAATGGAAACCATAGGGTCTAAATCCCTCAAGTAAATTTGTATGGAAGCCACTTTTATTTGTGTGTAAGGTGATTTTAATTGCTTTTATAGGTTATGGATGTGGGTTTTAGACATGCTTATTGTTTCATTTTATTCTTTATCAAATACAAAAATTTGATGATAGAGGATGATAAGTCCATGGGTACTCATAAATGATTGATAAAGACTATTTCCAAATCAATCTAATAGGTGATAGACCCATTGGGCAATCCTAAATACCAACCATAGACCATACCATACAAGTTATATAGAAATAAATGTTAGGACATATCCTTATGATTGATTTTTTTCCTTATTATAACATCTTTTAATGTTGAATATGCTCCTCAATAGTTCAGTTTCTACCATGCACATATTTAAGGCATAAATTTTTGGGATTTTTTGGTAAATCATGGGTAACTCCCATAATTTTTACCATGTAATTACCTCCCCCAAAGACATACATATTAATATGAATTTTTGGATTTGAGGGGTAGTGAATGGGTTGAAAAAAGGTTATCAGTTGTATGTGAGATACTTGTTGAATGGATTTGTCTAGTTTTTGGTTTTCTTTTATTTACTTTAGGTTTTCAATTTTCACTGAGTCATAGGAGTTGAAATTTACCCTTAATGTACTTTGATATTGTGACTATTATTATTCTCTCCATATTTAATGTTTATAACACCTTGCCATGGGCAACTCCTCTAAAATGTTTAAATTATAAAATTTCCTTTTACAATTTGGTTTGGGCCCTCCTTTTAGCACCAATATATTGATGGCTCAGTTCATACACCAACTTAGGTAGGAGAGTCACCCATAAAAATTTTCTAGAAAGTACAATCTAGATATATCCCAATGATCTATATGTATCAGATCATGGCATACTAGGTAACATAGCTGGTCAATTTGCAAATGTTCCAATTCAAGGGGCCTACTGGGTTGAAACTTAAACATTTTCTAGATTTAACACAAAGAGGAAAATTCAAACATTCCTTCCTTTTATAGATTATGGTTTTGAATTATTTTTAAAAAATAATAAAGTATGCATATAAATTTTTCCAAATAAATAAGTCTTTTGAGATTTAAATGAAGTAAATGCGACTAATTTTTAACTTGTTCATTATGTTTTTTTGAAAGTGAAAAAATAAAAATAAAATGAGATTAAAATAAAGATAAATGATCTAGATTATATTTCATATATATTCTATTATAACACTAGTTTAATAGATATATTAAAAAATAGCAAAATAAATAAGAAAATAGATAAAAATCTTATTGAAATGATGATAAATTTATTATGCTTTATTGAACATTCCCACTAAATTAATCTCCCACTTGGTTAGTATATGTACAACCACCAATGGAGATGATGTAAGAGTATAAGGATCATGAATCCAAGAAAAAATGTAACACATCCAACATTTTCACATGCAATAAAATGAAAACAAACTTCCACAACTTCAATTAATAATGTTGTCTTGGAATAACAAAATGTTTGAGTGATTACAATCAATTGAGAAAAAAATCCACCACCATAATAGTAGGGTTCAACAAGACAAGGGATATAATACTACTAGAGTATGAAAATATAATTTTTAATAATAGGTTTGGTTCAGTGTCTCCTCATAGAATCAATAAAAAACTAACCCTTCAAAATGGCTCTAGGCTGGCTATTAATTAAAATCTTCATGACACAAAGAAAGTCCATTTTCCTCCAAAATCTAGTTGAAAAAATCAATGCATATACCAAACTCTTATTCCATCTAAATGTTATACCTAACTTCACATTGTCTTCAAAAATATCCAAAAAATAAGTTAATACTTAGTAAAATGTGAAAGTAGATGTCCTTAACTCAATTAAAACATGCATTCAAAATATATCATGAGAGGAAAATGTTGATAGATTTTGAGTGATACACATTCCCATAAAATTGATTATGTTGTCATGTCCATGCTAGAACTAGTTTCTTGCTGCCACAAATGTATTAAAAAATGAGATACAAGTGAAAAGTTATGGTCAATAAAATTATGAGGGTCAAAAATGGTCTCCCATGCCTATTTGAGCTTTGGCAATTAGACATGCATGCACTTTATATATATATATATATATATATATATATATATATATATATATATAAAATTAATTAATTAATAAAAAAAATTATCTTGGATTTAAAATTTTAAAATCTCTTGGTATATGGGTTTTTCAAAACTTATTTGTATTGGTTTAAAGTCATGATGAGCCCCTAGTTGTATTTGGGTTCAAAACCTTGCATTGCATTATTTATTGCAATATTAGAGCTTTACGTTCAAATCAAGATTTAGAATTCTAAGTTGCATTGGATTGCATTAAAGGGCTAAATCTTAGTAATATTAAGGATTCATAGATCACAATGTATAGAAATTCAAGCTCGATGAGTTATCCCAATGCCTTAATTTGGGTTTATAAACCTAACTAACATTGTTTAACTTTGGGAGGCAAGACATGGAAATCAAGTAAAAAGGCCTGCATTACATGAAGGGAACTCAACAACCAACTCAAAATATAATTTGAGCTCAGGGCCCCATTTTACATTACATAGAACTCATATGTAAGCTACTAACCAACACTACGTTATTCCTCTTTCCAATGATGTGACTGAATCATAGATCAAAATCCATTTTACATTAGCAACCTAATTCACCAACTTAAGCAAGAAAATAAGCTCAATTTGTATTGTAATTTACTAATAGACAAGATTATAACCACTCAAACTAAAAAATATGAATAACATATGAAGACTCAACTTGACTCATCAAGGAATTAAGTAGAAATTTAAATCTGCCCAATATTAAATAACCCATTAAACAAAATTCATAAACCTAATCAGAATTAAAACTTTGATTAGGTTTATGATGACATAAAATTCTAAATGAAGACTAAATAGGGAATAAAAGTTTGAAATGTAAATGAAAATTCATTTTTGAATTTTTAAGATCTAATTAGATATTAGAAGCTTGATTAGAACTATGAGCAAACATGCACCTACAATATACCTAACCAAGATTTTTGACAAGATTTAAGAAGGTAAATATCAAGATTAAAACTCTATTTTTAGATCAAGTGTTTTATATGAAATTTTATGGTATGGACTTGGTCTTATCAATAGAGGGGATTTAAATACCTAGTTTGGTGTGAAAATTGAGACAACCACTAAGAGAAACTTGAAATAATTGAAGCCAACTGACATATAAGGGAAAATGAGATGAGAATAAAAAAAAAAAAAGAGGGTTACCATGAATCCTAAATAATTATGGAATGTTGTGAAAGTTATAATAAGTTATAACTCTAATATTTATAAATCTAGTAATTAAAACTATAAATGAAAGCGTTGTGGGTTTTGAAATATTAGTAGATATCACATGAAGTTGAATGGTTTGTTTTCTAAGAATAATTTTAGGTAATATTTCTTCTTGTTTTTTATGTGAGATGGGTATCTCATAATGTGTGATATGAATAATATATAATTTTTTATTATACACAAATTTGAGACATCTATGTAGTGTGGATGGGATTTATCTCATTTATTTTAGCCATGGGAATCAAAGTAATATATTATAAACCCCCTATATTATAATATGTAGAACCATACTGATATGGCATTACGACCTATGGTGATTCTAAATTAATGTCAATGTAGGGTGTCCATGTAATACCATCATAAATCTTAAGTACCATGGTTGTGCCAAGTTAGTCTTGATTAGTATACCATATACTAGCTATAAATGACATCATAATTAGGTTTTTACTTGAACTATTGTCTAACATGATGTCATGTGTGATTCTAGAATGTGAATCAACAAAAAAATGCATATAAAGTGGACCATTTTTAGTATCATATTTTAAAATCTCATTAACATAAAATGTTATGGAAAGAGTTCCTTGTTTATAACTAATAACCACACCATTAATATACTATAAATGATGATTATTATAAATCATTAGATGATGTGTAAGTAGTACCATTAAACTATTATATTTTTTATTTTTATGATGGTTTTGAAATGGATTTTTAAATATTTTCAAATGTTGATTATGCATAGTGAAAAATTTATTCAATGTTGTATCATGTCCTTTCACTTGAATAATATTTCCATTAATTATATCTTGAATCTCATGTTTCAATAAATGACATCAATTGGTATAACTATTGGAAGCTCTATGGTAGTCATGATATTGATTTATGTCATACATGTTAGAGGTACAATCATTGGGGGGGGTAAGTCAGTGATGCAAGATAATGCAATTAAATTCCCAACTCTTAAACATTATACATACATCAACTTGATCAAGAAACATAAACATGAAAGCACATACATCTAAAGCATACATCACTTGAACACATCATATATGTGGGAAACCCTCTTTGGGGATAAAACCCATTAAACCCTCCAAGATGAACTATAATCCTATAAAACAAGATCTAATATCTAGACCAATACTAACTAATCAAGGAACACCCATACCTTAGTTTAGTGAGACACCAATCCCATAAGGATCTGCTGGCCATGTCTAGCTAAGCACTCACAATAACTAGGCCTTTAGCAAGCTTTACCTTGAAAGGAGGAACCAACCCACTAGGAAACCAAACACCTACTTAGCTACTTGAATAGATCACCTTGAAAATTTATTGCTACTCTTCAACTGATGATTATTACCTTTATCTATACTCTTCACCTCCAATCTCTCTCAAGCTACCTCTAGGGTTAACTTGCTCAAACTACCTCTTTTAAGTTCATTAAGTCCAATGACATGTATGTCCTTCTACATCAACTTGATCAAATAAACATGTATAATATTTTTCACACTTTGATGGTTTTAACTAACAAGTACCATCTCTTTCAAACATTCTCTCCTTCACTTGAATCCAACACAACTACTCCACAATCCACTCTCAAATCTAGAAACCATCACATTTGCTTTCACTCTTTATAGAGTCCTTCATGAATATTATCTTCTCGATTGGCCATAAGACTTGCCTTAACCCTTAATACTTCTATAATTTTAAGACATAGATCAATATCATCTTCATAGGTTGGCCACATCATCCATGGGTCACACATAAGTATGTACGCCTTTCAATAAGGCATTAGTAGCCCCTTCTAGGTCTCATGGATACCTATTCATCCATTTAGCACTTCAGTGAGCAAATTAAGAACATAAGATCACTTTAAAATACATGGTTCCATTTCATATGCCACTTATGACATCTTCATGTGAATACATACACCAAAACACTCTTCTGCTAAAACACAATTTGCTCAAATAGAATTATGTACACATTAACACTATGAATGAACATACAGTCATCTTCTAAGCCTTTGTTCATATTTAATATGGATTGGTCAAGCCTCCAAAATCCACATAAAAAGGTCCTCATTAAGTATACAATACTCTCCAATTGTTAGATCATCTTGAAACATCAAAAAACTATCAAGAACAACTCAATTATCCTTCTTGGGTCACTTGTAGAACATGGTCAAACATAGTCAAATTTGAAGCTCCATATCTACACTTTTACAAACATTTAGACCTTCTAACTAGATTATATGGATGTACTTTGAATTTTTTTTACAACTTTGATATTTAATGCATCAATAAATTCATTCTAGATCAAAATACATCTCTCAAAAACAATAGATTGGTTTTCCCCTATTAATTTAAATATTTGAATTCTAATGGTCATTATTCGGACACTAAACAAGATCAACTTCACCTTATCTTGTGTTTCCTAGAAATTATGGAAAAATATGCACCATTAATCTCCTCTAAGTATCTTGGAATTTATCTTGCAGTGTTCACCATTTTTATTATATTAGATTTCCCACAATTATGACACTATGCAACTCTATGTACCTTTTGCACATTTGACTCTTTGACTCAACCTTCACCATTGATCTCTATTTGTACAAACACCCATGAAACATTGATATTCTATCAACTCAATGAGATAGTGACACTTGTCACTAATGCATGAAATCTTAGACTCTTTGAAATTTTGACTAAATACACACCATTAGATTAAGATTTGGATGATGAACACTCATTCTTAGATCAGTTGACTAGTGACCTTAGACTTCAACATAGTTAAACTTGATGGTCTTTGGCCCATCATAGTCTACAAGAACAAATTTGAAGGTTTATAACTTGAGCTATAAAACACTTCAAGAATTTAAAATTTTAGGGTACCATACATCTCCATGAAATATTTTGACCTTAGTTGACTTTTTATGTACCAAAAATAAATGTGCAAACTTGCTAGTTCATTCATATCTACATGATGTGTAGTGATGGTCTAGCTTCTCCTTAAGCTATCAAATGCATTTTTCTCATTCCAAATGATCAAATTACATACTAAAACATAACCAAGACATATATGGATGCCTCAAAACCTATTCTTTATCCTTATAGACCTACAAATGTGCCATATCTCTCCAAACCATCAATCTGATCACTTTGTCATTAATGCATTAGTATATCATGCTCTCTTTGACATCAATGCCAACCTGATATCAATGACCATGCTTAACAATCTCCCCCTTTATCATTGATGGAAAATCACCCTCATAATGACTTCATACTCATTTGAACTTCTTCATTATGATATTTCTCCCCCTTTGACTATAATGAAAAAGGGTCTATTCCTCAACATGCCAACAATCATTACTCAATATTATGTATGCATTCAATTACTATATTATATTGTTATGATACTTACAAACTTTCCAGAACATTAATTTATTTCTCCCCCTTTGACATGCACTAATCTAAACTTGGACTTTTGTGATCCTTGGACCTAATAAACTTCTCACAGAGCTTAAAAATCTCCTCTTAACATCGTGATCTATCTTATGTCATCTATTCTTTGACATATACCAATATGAACTTAGGAATTTTTTATCCTTGGACCTATCTACATATATAACTCACAATATCTCTTTGCTCATGCATGAAGATTCAATACTTTGTCAAAATACATGACTTGGTTTGATCAAGTCATCATGTAAATCTTCTTGAATTCATAACTTGTAGTAGACATCTTCACACTTCTAACATGACTAAAGCATCTTCACATATTCTCACCCTTACGTCATGCACATCTCTACAACCCATTCAAGCTAGTTAGCTCCCCTTAACTCCTTATTCCCATATCATCCTTAGAGAAATAAGAAACTTAGAAAACATCAATCTTCAATATTTGACATACAAACTTAGAACTTTGCTTATGATGACTTAGATCAAGTCATCCTCAAACTTCTGAACCACTTCAAAGCAAACTCAACATACCAATATGTTCCTTCAAGATCTTATGAGGTCATCTTGACATCAAGTAAACATGACATCTTCTCAAAATAAATTTCAAGGGCACTATTTCAAACTTCCTCATTCAAATTATTAGCATCTTGATATGATATAGGAAAATACCATCTATAGAACTCAAAAACCTTTTTAATGATATCAATAAAAAACATTCAAGGATAATTATGCAAACTCCTCTTCAATAATACAAGAACCAAACACCCTAAACACACCTTGAACATAATATAACAAGATCAACACACTTTAATTTTCAAATAAAACATTTTGACTACTCACTATCTTTGATTAGACACTTGGAGACCTCTATTCCCTACTAGTAGACTTTGCATACACAACTTCATTCTTCACCACTTTGACTAACTAGACCATCCTTCAAAGATTTTTTTATCTTGAAACATTAACTAAAGCTCAATTACCATCCACCATACTTCCTCTTACTATTAACTGTCTCTTTGAAGCCTAGATAGAGACACCCTAACCCACACTATCCTAGAATAATGTGAAACTAGGAGTTTCCCACGACTCATCATATTCCTTCTCCTCCTTGGTCATCTAATTCTAATAGTTCTTCTTCTTCTTCTTCTTCTTCTTCTTCTTCTTCTTCTTCTTCTTCTTCTTCTTCTTCTTCTTCTTCTTCTTCTTCTTCTTCCTCTTCTTCTTCCTCTTCCTCTTCCTCTTCTTCTTCCTCTTCTTCCTCTTCTTCCTCTTCTTCCTCCTCTTCCTCTTCTTCCTCCTCTTCCTCTTCTTCCTCCTCTTCCTCTTCTTCATCCTCTTCCTCCTCTTCCTCTTCTTCCTCCTCTTCTTCTTCCTCTTCCTCTTCCTCTTCCTCTTCCTCTTCTTCTTCTTCTTCCTCTTCTTCTTCTTCTTATTCTTCTTCTTCTTCCTCCTCTTCTTCTTCCTCCTCTTCCTCTTCTTCCTCTTCCTCTTCTTCCTCTTTTTCTTCTTCCTCTTCGTCTTCCTCCTCTTCCTCTTCCTCCTCTTCCTCTTCCTCCTCTTCTTCCTCCTCCTCTTCTTCCTCTTCCTCTTCCTCCTCTTCCTCTTCTTCCTCTTCTTCTTCTTCCTCTTCTT